>JAHLKC010000038.1:0-279952 GCA_025449115.1 Chytridium lagenaria
AGTTTGACATGCCGCCTTCAGGCTTCTCGGACTTCTATGATGCACCAAATAATCAATTGACGGCTGAAGAAATGATTCCTTGGGATGAAGCTTGTATACCGTCAGAGTTTAAAAGTGGGACGTCAAATAAGAACGCGGTCTCCGAAAAGGTTCGAGGTTTGTTTCTTCCCTTACCTTTTTTTTAAAATCGTCGTGTTAATCGACCGCTGCTCATTAAAGCAGCATACACAGGGAAGCAAGAGTCAATAACATCATTGGTGCCTTCTGAAAACAAAGTAGGCAAAGTACAAGCCCAAGGATTTTTAGAGTCGCAGACAGCAAAGTTTTCTATCATTCAACTTGGTCAATCTTCACGAGCAGTTGCATCCGGGAATTCCGAAATTCTTAACGGGAGTGTGGATAATGATGTGCCGGGTATTTTCAACTCGGAAAAGGTCAAGCCTCTTGCTGTGTACATTGGAAGATACAAGATGTTAGAGGAAGAACTTGAAGACGGCGAGAGCGAAAATGGGGTTACTTTAACACAAGAGCAAAGTGATCTTCTGAAACTGTTGGAAAGCGGTAGTAACGTGTATTTTACTGGTAATTTAGCGCCTCCCTTTGCACGCCGTTTCTGTAATACAGCTTTACGTTGTTTTTCTACATTATTCCTCTCAAAAAGGGTTTCTATGATTTGATCTCAATGACTTACTTTTGCAAATTCAATAGGAAAGGCGGGGACGGGGAAAACAGAAGTTTTGCGGCAATTCATAAACAGGGCACGTGCCGCTAAAAGCGCATTGCTGTAACGGTAAGATACTGCAATTGGTTTTATCTTTTAAGATGCACTCAAACTCAACATGTACTCTCCATAACAATAATACAGGCCCCACCGGAATAGCAGCGACGAATGTAAGAAGAGGAGCTTTGATTTCCACATACTGACCGATTACCAGATTAATGGCACCACGCTTCACTCGTACTTTGGTCTTTCAGGAACTGACGAAAATCAGAGTGACAGGTTGGCTCGTCGAGTTCGCTCACAAAGAGCCCTAAAGAGCCGCTACCTTAATGTGGATATCATAGTCATTGACGAAGTATCCATGGTGAAGCGGGCTGACCTATACGCAATCTACAAGACTTTTGAAAATGTCCGAAAGGGTAAGAAGAGGAAGGACGGTTACTTTTTCGGAGTTCAGGTCATCCTTTGCGGTGACTTCTTCCAGCTTCCTCCCATCGAGCGCAGACTTTCCCCAGGTGGTGGATTGAGTCTTGACGAAATTACAAAGTGGTATACGGTCAAGTCTTAAAGAATCGGGCTAAGAATATGAACTCGGAGGATATCGTGGATGGTGGACCAGATTTCGAGGATATCGATGCGGATATGGGGCTTAATGTGCAAGAGAAGCCGAAGAAACAATCTCCCTATCTCTTTAAGGGTACCGTTTGGAAGGAGTTAATGGCCAACGGCATGAAAACTGCGGTGCTGACAAAGAGTCACCGTCAAGTTGATAAGGATTTTGTGGAATTGCTTGATCGACTTCGTGTTGGAGAGTATGATGCCCATGTCCACAAGATTCTGGCTCCACATGTAGGAAAAAAGATTAATCATAACGGCATCGAGGTGAGGTTTACCATTTATATCTTGTCCCGCCTTTCTTTTTCCTTTTTTCTTTTATTGGTCTTTAAATAACTTTTTCGTGTGATCTCGCCAACATGTTGCTCCATAAAGTCGACTCGACTCTGCTCCTTTCGCTCATCAGCAAATGCCTTCAACCTCAGCAAGCTTAACAGTCTTCAAACTGGAAAAACAAACTTTTATCCTTCTTACGATACCGTCTTTGGGGACGCGGTCCCAAAGAACGAAGAGGAAAAGTCGAATTACTATCGACAACTCAAGCCTTCTTCTCTCGGTTTTTCCAAGCCAATCAAGGCCTTTTTTTAAAGGTCGGAGCGCAGGTCATCCTCGTCCAAACATAAGTCTTAAAGCCGGCCTTGCCAACGGATCTCGTGGAGTCGTTGTTGGATTCATGGAGCACTATGATCCTAAAATTCGGGATACGCGAGAACTACCCATTATTCGCTTTGCAAACGGACGCGAGTATCTCGTCGGATATCATGAATTTGCGGCAGAAATTGCGGATAATGTTACTATAAAAGGTTGCAGCTTCCTCTTACGCTTGGCTGGGCTATCACAATTCATAAGAGCCAAGGCATGACGTTGGACTATGTGGAGGTGGATTTGCCTTCCGCCTTTGCGGATGGTCAAGCCTATGTGGCGTTGAGTCGTGTAAGAAACTTGGAGGGGTTAAGCTTGACAGAGAACCTATCATTAGATACGGTTTCGTGCAGTGATGAAGTCAAGGCTTTTTATGAGACTCTTACACCTGGTGTACCACAGTGTTGAAGTTCTTTTTTTTTTCGCGTTCTCTTTAACGTATATCCTCTCTTTTCATGCCATGTATTTTAGTCGTATATTGTGTTTATTTTTCTTTTGGTTAATCTGTATTTAAGCTCAATTGCCTTTATGCCAAAATCAACTGCCTATCTGAAACAACTGACTCAAAACTAAAAGCTGAGAGCGACCCAATATTTTGCCCATCGTAAGTCACATCCCCTGTCGACGTTCTACGTCTAGAATTCGAATGATTAACAATCCTTAACCTCCTTGGCTCTACCGCCGTAATACTATACGAAGAGCCAGTAGGACTCTTACTTTTCCCCCCCGCCCCTCTCCCACTCGAATTCATTCTCTTTCCCGTCTTCACCACCATCTCCGTTGACCCTCTCCGTCCTGCCACATTCCTGTTCTTCGCCCCTGTGTCTAGCTTTTTAGTGGTTGTAGGGACTTTTTTGCCCATAAGACGCTTTACTTCCCGCATCAGGTTGACGATGACGACTTCTTGCGCGCGGATCTCGACTTCCAGGTTTTGAATACGGCTTAAAAGCATGTCGGCAAGCAGGGCTGACGAGGCTGTGACGGAAAGACGGGTGGAGCGGCTTGTGCGAGGAGTTCCTGGTGCAGATTTCGTTGTGGTGCTGGCGCGGGGGTTGTCCGAAGTAGTGGGTTTTGCGGAAACGCTGTGACGGGTGTCGCTGGACACGTGTGATGCAGGTTGTTTAGCTGCGTCGATAGATGTTTCTGAGGGCTTTTTGGTGCGCGTGACGGATGGACGTGAGGGACGTTGTTCAGGAACCTTTGTCAGTGTTGGCGTGTCTTTATGTTCCTGTATTGGTGTGGGGATGGCGGTTCCTTGTCGCGACTTTTGGCGAACAGGAAGTGATGAAGGCGATGTGGCGGTGTGTGATGGTGCTCTCGACCTCGTCTCGGGCTTACTTGAAGTTGAGCGGGACCGCGTAGGTGTGGCCTCATCTAAGGGTTGTTTTTTGAGGAAGGACGGAGGTTGTGGCGACTGTCAGGTGCGTTCCCAGTTTTGGTCTCTCCACTGCCACCAAGTTTGTTGAACCGTGGCTTTTTTGAACTAGATAAGGATGCCATTGACATGCTGAGGAGAGAGGGAATGGACATGGCATTGATATCGCTAACAGATCCGTGATCAATATCTGAAGGAGGGTATGCAAGGCCCTCTGCGGATCCGGACAATGATCTGTCGTCTGAATTTTGGATGGATGATTCAAAAGCGGAAGTATGGAGGAGAACAGGTGGTAGGTCTACTTGACGCTCAACATTTGTGTCGGTGTAGTTATTAGGAGTTGTGACTTTGATCTCTGTAGAGCCTGACGAGATTTGTAAGGACGCATATTTTACGCTGGGTGGAAGAGTCCTGTTTTTCGAAGTCAATTGAGTTCTTTAGCGCATCCTCTGTATCAGCTGAAAAAGCATCGGCTTTTTTAGATTCAATAGACTCCTTCGGCTTATCCTCTGACGACCGAGATTCGGAGGCGTCAACCTGCCCGGAAGCAATAGAATCCTGTATCTCATCGTTTGACGGTAAACATGAGGAGACTTCCATCTTGTCGGAATCATTAGTTACGTTTAGCGCATTCCCTGAGAGTGAAGAGAGAATGTGGATGCCTTTTCGAAAGCCAAACACTCCTTTGGCTCATCTTCTGATGTCAGAGGCACAGAAACGTCCACGCTTTGGGAATCGATTTGCTCGTTTGCGCGATACTCCTTCTTATTATCCTCTGACTTCAAAGCTTCCAAGGTGCCGACTTTGGAAAGAACAAAGTCCTTGGACTCATATTCTGAAGTTTGAGATACGATGGACACGCGTTTTCGGAATATATCAGCGGCTCATCCTCAAGTGCCTCAGGTCCAGAAGCTCCCATCGTTTCTGAAATACTAGCTTCCTTAAGTTCCAGCTCCTCAGATATAGAGACATTCGCAGTTTTCAAAAACTCCTTTGGCTCATTCTCTGATGTCTGAGAAACGGAGGGACCCACATTTTCGGAATTTTCGGTACGCACATCCTCTGACGGTGGAAGTCCGAGAGCGTCCAACTTTCCTGTAACGACAGCATCCTCAGGCTTTGGTGACTCAGATAGAAAGGTACTCGCAAGCTTGGGAAGCTCTATTAGCTCATGCTCTGTAGACTGATATACGCAAGTATCCGAGTTGTCGACAGGTTTTCGGGGCGTCCTCTGACTTTTGGGATTGCCTGACCGACTGGATAAGGACTTGCTGACTGTTTTGACTACAGAACTTCCTCAGCAATCACAATCGATGCCGTTTAATGCCTTGAGCTTCACCAATGGCTTCAGCGTGAGACGACGCGTCAACTTTCACAAGATCTCTACTTTCCGCCCTTAGACTGTCGTTACCCGCTTCCAGAGAATGGCTCTCGTCACCACCTTTGTACTGAGGACGCTCAATGAATGTAGTTTGAACTTCCTCCGACGTTCCCATTATCCGCAAGCTCGTTTCCTCTTTGACATCCCGCTCAAATCGATTCCCTGCCATCCTGCGTACACAAACATAGCAGCCTGCGACTCAACATCGAGCTCCAGTTCCACATGTCTCTTAACTCTTTCGCGTTTCGGAGGTAAAACAAAAGCATCAACTTGAGCGTGAGGTTGACTATGATCCTGCATAGTACGTCCCTGCGCCTCTGAAGTTTTCGGCGTCCACGCGAATATCACCTTGAGTCGGATCCAAGGCTGCGATTTGAAGACAGGATGATGCGTTTGAACCGCGGCGGGAACTTGCGATGGAGTCGGAAGATCTAAGACGTTGGGAACTGGAGAGACTTGCGAGGTATGCGGCAGCCTTGGGTGCTATTCAATAGCGTAAGTCAAGGTAAATGGGTGAAAGAAGTTCTTACCAAGCTTTGAAGCAGATCCTACTTCCTCTACAGGCGCTGGCGCGGAACTCGCAGCCAACATAATCGCCAGTTGCTCCCCCAACTTTGCAGCAGCAGAAAGTTCCGATACGCCTCCCTCATCCTCTACAACCGAAACGAGCACCCCAGTCTCCTCTTGCCTCTCCCCGTCTCGTCCTCCCATCGACTCCCTCCTACCGCCAGCCGTCGCCACACTCCACCGCCTCGCCACTTCTGCAGGTTTTTCGTTCAAAGTTGTAGTGGAAAGCGTGACAGCGAGTTTCTCGTAATGATTCACGACTTGGGCTACGTTGATGGGCTGGGTACGGTTGATGAGGAGAGCGGAGGCTTTGGGTGTGGGATCATTGTCGATGATGTCGTCTGAGGGTAGGGAGGTTTGAGTTGTGAGGAGGGAGGTGAAGGTGGATGTTTTAGGTTGAGAGATGGGTTGAACTGGTAGGTGTGATGTGGGAATGGAAGGTGATGCGTTTGAGGACGCGGACTCGGCGACGAAGATTTCAACTGATGCAGTAGACTCTTTAACCTCTTGAGCAGAGGATTCTTGAGTTGCACTATCCTTTGTCTCAACTTCATCTTCAACGTTTGGCTCTAACGTACTCTTCCCGTTTCCCTCATTTAAAGGTGGCGTCGAATCCACTTTCTCGATCAATATATCCGCGCTTAATTGAATCAACCCCACTAAATGTGCGGACTCTTCAACCGCGCCATCCTCCATCTCCACTTCATCTTCCACCGTTGGCTCGCGACTAATCTCCCCATACTCCTCCTTGAACGACTGATTCATCGCTCTCATCTGTTCATCCGACGAAGGCATCGTATCCGCGTTTATCTGAAGTAACTCGACCAGTTGCGCGGATTCTTCGATCACATTGTCCTTGGTCTCCACTTTATCTTCCCTTTTCCGCTGTAAGCCACTATCTCCGTTCTCCTCAATTAAAAGCGGCGTCGATTCCACCTTCTCATTCAGCTCGACCAGTTGCGCGGACTCTCCAATAGCATTATCCTTCGTCTCCACTTTATCTTCCATCTTCCGCTCTAAGCCACTATCTCCGTTTTTCTGATTTAACAGCGGCGTTGATTCCACCTTCTCATTCAATACATGCACCGAATCTGCGTTTGACTGAACCAACCCCACCAGTTGCGCAGATTCTCCAATAAGATTATCTATCGTCCCCACTTCACCTTCCCACCCTCCGCTCTAACCCTCTCTCTACGATTTCCGCATTGAAAGACGGTGTCATCGATACCGCCTTTTCATTCAACAGAGGCACAGGAACCGCGCTCAATTGTACTAACTCCACCAGCTGCGCGGATACTTCAATAGCATTATCGACCAACTCCGTTTGATTTTCCTCCTTCCGCTCTACCCCGCTCTCGTCATTCGCCTCATTACCAAGCGGGATCGATTCCAGCTTCTCATTCAATAAAGGTCCCGAATCCTCGTTTAATTGAGCTGAGCCCACCGCTTTCATACTTTCATACGATGCCCGTTGTCACTCCTGAACCTGCCACCGTTTTAAGCTCAGCTTTCGTGGCGAGCATAGATTCCGAGTTCAAAGTAGCGGGTATATGGGACTGAGCGTCCTCGTTTGATGTGATATCCCGTTGAATATGGGCAGGAATGACAGGGTCATGTTGTTGGAGTGAGTCGTGGGGCATTTCCATCAGAGTATTCGAAGGTTTGGATGGTTCCGTCTCTTCACATTTCGGTCTCTCGTCGTCCTCCTGCGCCCCATCATCCATTCTCTCCATCTTTACTTCATCATCCCAGTTTCATTACCGCAGCAATTTTGTCGTCTTTATCCTGACCTGCAGCAAGACTCGCTCTCCTTGACTCCCCAACCGACCCCCTCCTCGCATTCATAGACTTAGCTCTCCCCAAAATCTCTTTCGCCATCGGTGTCGCATCCACAGCGCTTTCCGGAAACACGCTATCCACAGACCCACACTTTTCCCCTCCTTCCCCATCCTTCACGCCACTCTCATCTCCATCCGTCTGCATGGCGGTTGACGCAAATGTCTTGACAACCTCCAAGGATCCCTTCAACAGTCCGTCAAGAATTGTCAGATTCACTTGAGATGTCTTCTTTCTCAAATACGGGGATGCCTCTCCCCTCGCTCGTCTCTGAATACCCTCAGTCTCTCTCGTCCGTCCACTCACTGATCCCCTATTCCCAAAAGATCCCACAGAACCTCTCCCACCTTCCTCCTCCTCGTCCTCTTCAATAATATTCAACGGTCCCTCAACAACACCCGTCACGCAAACCTTCTCCTCCTCCTCTTGCTGGTTTTCCTCCTTCTCCTCCCGCCTCGGTTCAACACTGGCAAGCTCCCTCAACCGTGCAGGATCGATGCGAAACGCTGCGTCACTCCCAATTACCACGATATCACTTTTTGTGATGGTCGAAGACGATCGTTTCCGTTTTTCCACTCCACTTGAACGGAGGAAGGTGTTGGCAGAGGAAAGTGCGAGTTGTTGTGCCGTTTTTCGTTTGGGGAGACGGAAACAGCACGACATGGTTCTGTGCATTTAACACACAATGATTAAAGGTTGGGGCGGGGGGAGTGGTTTTGATGGAAATTGATTGGGGAGTTGGAGGTGTGGAATTGTTATCCAAGGGAACCAAGGGATAAAGGGATCGACGGCCGTTTTTGTTTTGTTACTGATAGGGGTTTGGTTTTATTGGGGAAACGATAAACAAAAAAAACAAAAACAACAATCGACACTGATGAATAAATTACTGACAGACGTGTGTGTGGGGGGTGGAGGGCGGGGACGGGGAATGGGTTGACCTTCCACATAAATAACAAAAAGTCACTCAAACATCTTTTGAAGCAGGCACGGGTCTCTCCTCATCCTCTGACGCGTACTTCGCTTCCGTTACGACGACAGGGGGTTCCTCATGATAAGGGTTGCGGAATGATCTCTGCATGGACCTATTTCCGACGCTTTCACGCATGGGACCCGGCGTAGGAGGATCGAACAGAGGACATGCGGTTGATGCGGTCAACAGCCATGTCCTCGTCACCGGCTTCGGAACCGGATTCGAAACCCATGTCGAGACCGCCTGCACGGAAGGCGCCGTAGCTGAGAAGGGCGAGAGTGAGGAGGGCGTGAACGACCCACTGTGTATGTGTGTATGTGATGGAAGTGTAAGTAAAATAAAACAAACTTTCGTATCATAAAGTGACTTTGAAGGAATAGAAGGAAGAAGAGTATGTATCATAAAGTGACTTTTGAGAACGAAAAAGAGGATTTTGGGAGATAACAGTTGAATAAACGAGTATTTCTAACTTATGTAAACGCCGGCTTGAAATTGAAACAAATAAAACATGAAAAGAAAAAGGAACGACGCGGGAACAAAAAAAAAAAAGAAGGAGGTGGGCAAGAGATAGTAGAGCCACTTACAATCAAATTCGAGACATAAATAAACGGATCATTCGCACCATAAAACCCATACGCGGTCCAACACCCTCCAAACAACACAGCCAATCCACTAATCGCAAACTCCATAGCACTCGGCACAAACTCTGAAAACACACTCCTCACCGTCTCCCTCAACATAGCAACCGCCATGACAAGGGTAGTCGCTCCCGCCAACGCTCCCAATCCGATTCGCCCGACCCGTTGATCAAGAAACGGGGAGACGGAGGCACCGAGGGTGGCAAGGAGGATGATGGTGAAACCAACAATCATGGAGGTTTGGTGGGCTCTCCTTACACGTTTACGGAGGTAAGGATGCCATTGGAGGGTGTAGGCTATACCGGTGACGAGGGCGGGGATGGCGTGGAGGTAGATGAAGAGGTCTTTTTGGTGGGAGGCGTAGTTGAGCCAGGTGTAGGACATGAGGATTTGGAGGAGCCATGGGAAGATGTAGAGTTCTTGGTCAGGGATGTAATTGGGGCGACGGAAGGCGTAGAGGAAGATGGAGAGGACTGTTATGTTGGAAAAGGTCAGTTCTGAACAAGAAGGAAGATGGGTTCACCTATGCCAGCAAAGGGAACGATCTGGGAAGAGTCGAGGGTCAAGTTTCCTGACATTGTTGAAAGCGATGCAGCAACCTGTTTATCGTTACTCTATTAGAAACCAAACACACACACATACACAGTTGCAGCTACTCACGGGTTATCGGTAAGAGTCTACTTTTACGCAGGTATGCAGAATGACGTGCAAGTTTACAAAGCTTCGAAAAACGAAAAAAAAACGAACAGGGTGTTTTGAATAATCTCAACAGATTTCTTTAGAGGCGTTCTCCCGAAAATAAGTTAAAGAGGCGATAAAACGAATCCAAGAAATAACATTAAAAAGAAAAGGTGGCGCTCTTTAACCCCCTTTATCTCAATGGCGTTTCAAAAAACCATACCTGCGTTAAAGTTGGACTTTGAAAAAGTCATTGATAAAGGAGGTTATAACGTTTCAAAAAACACGCGTTGATTTAATGTAATTAGTTGCGCGGTCAACGGTGGGACAAAGCGAGCGCCACCTTTTTTTTGAAGAGCGATTGAGGGAACGACACCCCACCTCGGGCCCGAGGGTGTAGACGGGCTTCAGGCGCGGGAGTACTTCCCACACCCCCCTCAGGTCCATATCGTTTTATTTAAAGCATAAAAAACGCGGGGACACCGAGAACAAGTGAGTCGACAAAGAGACAACAACGAACGTTTCCATCATCCATGGCTCTACCCTCCCAACCGCAACGCACAACCAGGAAAATTCGACACCTACGTAATGTCCAGAAGATACATTATCCATATAAATACGAATCATACTTATAGCCTAAAGTAGGGTACCCGTGCACAAAATTCCATCATGGAGTCAACAAAGAGACTGCAACAAAGGACGTTTCCATCCATGAGGAGTAGCAACAGTATTCATTTTAGATACTTCAGACAAATTTATACGAGTGGAGTTCCTCTACGACCACCACTATGATCCTATGGCTCTACCCTCCACCCGCAACGTTCCAGGAAAATTCGACCCCTGCACAATGCTCAAAAGTGACATAATCCATATAAATACAAAATCACACTCATAGCCTAAAATAGAATACCCGCGATCAAGTCTATCGCTACTATGGTTAAAGATATACCTTTCAAATATGCAACCACTAAAACAAATCACACCCTACTTAAAAGAAAAAACAACGTGATAAACATCACATGATTCGATTCACGAAAACAAAAAAAGAGAGCCAAAGCGCGTTTTGGAGGTTCAAAACAAAAACAACAAGACCGTTTCTTTCTTCACTCCTGCTCCATTAACCCCCCCCTCCCCATCCCCACCCCCCCAACCAAAAAAAAACCAAACAAATAATCAGTTCTACATTCCTCCACATAAACTGTACGGCATAACATTTTATCATGGAGTCCTTAAAGAGACAACAACGGTCCATCATCCATAGCTATGCCCTCCGAACCGCAACGCACAAACCAGGAAAAGTCGATACCTACATCCAAAAAAAAGTTCCATAAAAACACACGCCATTTATATACAAATACCAAAATAAACGTCGGCCGAACATTTGATAGGATGGGAAAACAAAACGAAAAAAAAAACAAACAAAGCGGTTGAATTTCCTAATCTCAACCCCTCCCCACCCCCCACCATAAAAAGTCGACAACCAGGATTCATCTTTTCGTTTTGTATTGGAAAAGGAGAGGGGGACGTTGGAAATATAGGGAAATCTTAAAGGTATACGAGAGAATGACAAAACAAAGGGGGGGGGGAGGACAGGACAAAAAGAGGGTGACCAAACAAAAACCCAACATCCCATCACCAAATGCATACCACCCCTCAAAAAAAAACGACATCCACCAATCATCCAGCATCCAGTTCCCGCGTCCTCCAAAAATAAAAAATAATTCTCAAACCAAGGTATACCCTCCCCACCTCCCACATCAAAAAAAAACAAAAGCGTAAAATCACCACCCCTTCCTCCCCCTCCCCCGTCCCGTCCGCTCCTCAACACTCACATCCCCCCTCAAAGACTCCAAACTCCTAGGCGACGCCAACCCCATCCTCACCCCGTCTTCCCATCAACAGGCACAGCAGCCACAGGAGGCGGTGGCGAAAAACACATCTTCCCCAACACCGTCGGTCGACCATGTCCCTTCCGTCCTCCCTCCTCCCACCGCTTCCCAACAGGTTTCAACACCTCCCAACTCCTCCCACCTCCCTCGTACATCCCTTCATCCTCCCGCGTCGTTTCAACAGCCGGCGCCAACAGGTACAAACACGGCGTTGGGGTCGGGAAGCGACGACTCGGATGAAGGGGGTGTCCTAACGGTAAGACGAGGCATCCCCCATCTACAGCCATAAACGGTGGTGGCCGTTCCATCAAAGACTTGGATACGGGCATCATCGGGCTTTCCAACAACGGCAATGTCGTTACAGAGGGAGACGGCAATGACGCAGATGACGCCGACAAAAGGTTTAAAAGGATCGTTGAAGTGGGAGTCCGAGATCCCCGTGGAAGCTCTCACAACACGCGGCATCATGAGAAACCTCACCACACCTTTATGAAGACTAAGAACAACATGACATGCCATCCGCGCAACAGGGTGAGGGTCCGGAATCCCCAACCCCCGTCTCGCTTCCGGGTCCACCAAGGCTTTCGCCATCTCCCTAGCAAGAGGTAACGCTCGACTCCCCAACACCCTCCCAACCCAATTCGGTATAAGCGCGGCAGCCACAAGCATATCCAAATGTTCAAAGGTATGTGACCGGGTTGCAGTAGGTGTGGACGCCTCGAATAATGTCACATGATCCGCCATGTCGTTAAAGGTCGCAGGTATCCCCTGAATCCCCAAGGATGTGCCGAGATGTCGCCATACAGCACAGGTGGCCTCACGTTCGGTTTGGGTGAGAGGACGGTAGCCGTAGCGATCCACCCAGCGGCAGGGTTCGATGGCGAGGACAGAGATAATGTAGATTTGTTCGGCGAGGGTCAAGGGTGGGGTGATGTGGGAGGATATGCTGGAGGGAGAGGTGGATTTGGGGGGAGGGGTTGAGATGATATCGGGGGTTAAGAGGGTTTGTACGGGACATGGCGATGGCGATACCGGGAATGGAATAACTTCGAATCAACGCGAGGTAAACGCCTACACACCCCAAAAAGGGACCATATTAACATTATTCAATAATAATAAAATATATAAAGTAAAAAAAAAAAAGGAATAGTAAGCCCTCACCAGCCTCCCCAAAAACGGAAACTCCCATTCCCACAATCTATCATGAATTTCCTTTGCGGACCGCCAAATCCAATGGTTCTGTTGTATTAGCCGTGAGGGATTTATCCGTCCTGCTGAGAACCTTTCCGAGAAACTCGACGGTTTTAGTGACAGCGTTGGAGACGAGGCCTTGTGTATGTGCGGGTTGAGGATGAGGTATGGGTTGTGGTTGTGATGTGGACATGGTTTGAATGTCTGTGGCAAGGTCGAAACGGTGGTGACCGACAATGCAGAGGTAGGACGATGCCGCGAGGGATGCTACTGCGGGCCATGCGGTCAGAGTTTGTGGGAGGGGGGGCAAAGGGTTGGTTGGTTTTTTGTTTTTTTGGTTGTTGCTGTTGTTGTTACTGTTGTAGATGTGTACGGTTCTCCTGCTCCTGCTTCTTTTTGAAGGGGGTGGACAAAGAGGTGATGGGCCCCTTTGGCTCGCGCAGACGCAGTTGAAGGGATGAGGGACTGGTGTTGATGGAAAGTGGATGTCCCGTCGCCAAACAAGTGTAGATGATGAGGGATGATTTGGTGGGTTTGTTCGTTGGTAGGTGCTCTCTGTGCTTTTGCGTTTTGCGTGTTTAGGGCGTGGGGTGTGTGTGGTGTGATGTGGTTTGGTGGGGTATGAAGTTTTTCAGATGGCTGGAGTATTAGAGTGTGGAGAGGAGTGGAGTGGAGTGGGAGGAGGAGGAGGAATAGGGATGGGATGAAAGGATGATGATAGAGGTGTGAGGTCTTTGGACTGTCTGTTGCTGTTGCTTGGGGCAAAGCAATTGAATAATTAATTAAACCATATGATGAAAATACTCGCAAAAATGTCACCACTCACATGTTTCATTGATATTTCAAAAGAATTGAAGAAATGTCTACACATGGATACGATATTTTAGCTTTCATGAACATTTCAACATAATGAAGTGGAAGATATTCACTATAGTGATCAGTGCGACAAGCGTGCAAAAATAAAAATTTACAATAAGAAAAATGTCAACTAGAAATACGATTTTACTTCCAACTTGCCAACATGTGGATGAATATTCTAAACTGATTGATCGGATAAAATTTTATTTATTTATTTTATTATAGGCAAAACCCTCGGGTCCAAATTTCAATCTCGTATCACATTTAAATATCACTTTTAAAAATAAAACGTGAGCGGGCATTGAAAATGAAAGATCAAGAGTGAAATATATAATTAAAAAGAATATAAAATTAATGCTAAAACTGGTGAATCCTGTCCGAACTGAATATCCGGGAAATCGATCGAAATCACCTGATAAAAAAGAATTAAAAAAAAACAGATCCAGCTAATAAAAGAAGAAGAAGGAGGAGGAGGAGGAGGTCAGGTGCTGTCGTGTGAGATGTTTGCTGTCGGAGATGTTGTTTTTTTGTTTTGGTAAAAGTTGTATGTGCGTGTGGAGGAGCTTGGAGGAACTGAAGGAGGAGGATGATAGATGGAGTCAAGATGTTTTTTTGTTCCGGCGTCTGACACTCTTAATGACTAGGTACCTGGCGCAAGAGTGAGATGATTGGAATTTGAATCTTCCAATATTTTAAGAAAACGCCATGTAAATACTATAGTAAATAACAGAATGCTTGCGGGCATCACCATGTATACAAGAAAGATCAGCCCTTGCAAGATGCCTCGACCTCCAACGACAAAATGTTTGACACTTGACAACTTTACTCATGTAAATAAAAGATGGACAGAGTATAGTTGTGGAACTGGAACCAACACCAAATGTCTCTCTTCTATATATATATATATAAAAATATTATTTTATTTATTTCATTTATTTATTCCTGCCTATTACATATTACATAATATATTACCTATTGATATTATTATATGGCTTGCATGGTGCGCCAACCTTTGTAGAAGCCTTGAAAATTGTCTTTTTCTTTGAATTTACAATTATTTATTAATTTTTACATATTATTAGAAAAACACAAAAGCTTGTGTTTTCAAATAGTTGTAACCTCCCTACCTCTGTATCTCCCTTATCGACTCGCTTGTCGACTCCCTACCTACAGCCATCATCCATCCATTCATTCATCCATCCATCCATTCTATCCATTCCATTGTCATTCCATCTATCGGTCCATCCCATTCATTCCATCGTCATCCATCTGTCTATCTATCTATCTATCTATCCAAATATCCATCCAGAATGAGTTTACCCACATCAACCATAGAAGTGACCACCGATTCACCTAACCCAGGCCCTTCTACAAGCTCACCACCATCACCCTCACCTCCCTCTCCATCATCATCACCACCTGCTCCCATTCCTTCTCCTACTCTAGATCCAGGTCCATCGCCACCTCAACCCATCATCATTCCTATCCCTTCACCATCTCCTAACGGTGGTGGTGGTGGTGGTGGTGGTGGTGGTGGTGGTGGTGGTGTAAATCCACCTGTTTCTTCCTTGTTATCAGGAGGAGGAGTAGGAGGAGGAGGTGTGACCTCATCCCCATCATCATCGTCATCACCACCTGTTCCAGTGAATGTTCCTGTGCCTGGTGGACCTGGAGCCCCCCCTGTTCCCACGGTAAGAAATAAAAATGCATGCATGGATTGGAGTAGAGACGATAGAGCCCCCTCCCCCTCCTATTTTATTTAGTTATTCATTCATTCATTTATCATTACACCTCTTATTTACATACATATAGATCACATAGACATGCTTTACCTTGTATGGTATAATTGTTGTTTTCTGTTACACAATACCCTATTAGGGTTTTTAGTGTTTTTTTTTTGTTTTATTTATATATTTAATTCAGCCATTTTATTTATTATTTATTATTATTATTTATTATTTTATTTTATATTTAAACTATGTAATAATATTTATTTTATTGTACTTTTATTATTTAAACTACATATTTACTTTATTATATTTCCATCTCATCAATATTATTTATAACAGGATCCTTTCATACCCACATCTCCTATCAATGGAGTCACCATCCCCACCCTCACCGCTGAATCCCCTATGACCTCTTCTCCCCAAGCAACCTCCCCTCTCTCCTCAACCGCTATCGCCGGTATCGGTGCCTCCCTCACCATCGTCCTCATCGCATCCGCCGTCATCGCATTCACCATCATCCGTCGTCATCGTCGTCATCATCGTCATCTCCCTCCTTCCATTTCCAAAGACGACATCCTGCTCACCCCTACCACACCTCCATCCAAAGAACGGTTGTCGGGAGCCTCGGATCAGGGATACATGGAGACAGGGAAGACCAGGACGTCGTCTCCAGAGAGGGTCGCGGGATACCCTATTATGGCATCAACGGCTGTCCCGACCGTCACTCATGCGTTGCCTGATGAAACCATGTACAGAGATATCTCACCCTATGGCTATGCTCATCAGGTAAGAATCAAAGAAACCCTTTTTTCCCTTCCTTCCCATCATCTCACCTCCCCGCCTTTTTTTTCTTACTCCTTTTTTTTATTATTAGACCCCTCACCCCCAGCTCTCGCCTCATACGATCCCCAGCCCTACGTTCAAGCCGCGTATCCCACCCCTCGCCCGAAACCCCCAAACGTGACCTCACCGTCCATCAAGCCACCCCTGATTTGTCGCGTTCAGTGACGGGACGCAAAAACGTGGGAGCCACCTATACAGACTTTCAGGGACACGTTGAACCTATTGTAGACAATTAAACTTCCTTTCAGTTTATCCAAAACAACCTCCTTTTCTTTTCTTTTTTTTTTTTTTTGGTAGACTTCCCACACCTACCTGCGAGTGGTTTTAGAAATGCGAACCAGTGAATCGTTTGTCCATGTTTTGTTTTCGTGTATTTGGATTTGTTATTGTATCTTGTACTTTTTCAGTCTATAAAAGTAAACCCATATTATCTTATTACCATTGGCTGGCACAACGGAGCGTCGTTCCGTCCATGAATATTGTGTGCCAATCCAAAGATGAATAAGGTCTCAAGGGAGACGTTAACGGAGTATATCTTAGAAGCATACTGTGTGAACATCATCTCTTATCATAAATATTCTCCATGCTCCTTGTTCACACCACCAACAACAACAAACATATCCCTTTCGTTAATTATCCAATATTGTGATGACCAACAACAAATATTGCAAGAAAAAAGCCACGCCTTTATATTCCCATTTGCAACCGCATCAAATATAGCTAAACCAGCCTTTGCTTTATCAAGAGCATTATAACCATCAAAAACATTAAAACATGCATGAAGCGACATCAAAAAAAAAAAAAAAAAAAAAAAAAAACCCATCCCTTGAAAACTATAAACAGATTCAGGCACATGAATGACGCCAAAAAAAAAAAAAAACGATACCCATGCACCCGCGAATAACAACACCCACTACATCAACAAATCAGAAAAACGCAACATGCTAATCTCCCCTAAACGCCTCAAGGAAAGAAAATACAGAACAAGAAGCAATCATCCGAAAAAACGATATCACATCTCATCCTCCCTCATTAACCCCCCATACAACTCCTCCAACGTCATTTCCTGACCCCAATCATCAAATTCACTCCCCCATTCCCTCCCTCCTCCTCCCCCTCCCTCTCTTCTTCCCACCATTCTTCCCCCTCTCCACCACCCCTTCCCACCCCTCCACAAACTCCCCAACCCCACCTCCTCGCTCTCTCCATAATCTCCTCCACCCCCTTCCACCCCCCACAACCTCCTTCACCCCCTCCAACACCCTCCCAACGCCACACTCCACAGCCTCGACAGCATGGACGCGCTCCAAACACCTCCGAAACCCAATGACCTCCCCAACCCTCCCCGTATCATGATGAATGAGGGTGGACAGGATGAACCCGTAGAACCGGGGATCGGCGTGACGGTTCCGCGCGGGGATGGGGAAGGTGGGGAGGAAGATGGAGGAGGCGGAGATGAGGGGAGGCGGAGACAGGGGTGGGTGAGGGTGAGGGTGGATGCGATGGTGAAGAAGAGGTGGGAGGTTTGAGGGGTGAAGGGAGGATGTGGGTGAGGGAGTAAAGGAACAGGGTGAGAAGTTGGAGGGAGGGTGGTGGGATGTTGGTGAGAGGAGGGTTGGGAAGTGGGTGAGGAGGAATGTGGGGGGAGTTGGGGTGTTGAAGAGTTTTGTGGTGAAAGCGGGGGATGGGAGGAGGTCGGGTGGTGGGTGATGGAGGGGTGGGAAAGGAAGACGAGGAAGGAGGGAAGATCTTTATGTGCGGATGGGGCCAGAATGGAGGTGGGCGATGGTGAGTGGGTCTACGTGAGGGAAATCGAGGAGAGTGGTAGCAAGGATTGGGTTTCCGGATGTCAAAGCCGCTTCAAGGGTGAGGTTTGTAGCGAGACCGAGATGAACGTTGGGATGAGCCGCCATACGATGGAAGAGCGGGATAGCGTCGTTCAACGAAACATGAGGGATGAGTTTAAAAACTCGATGATCATGAGTATTAGGATCGTAAAGGTTTCTTTCAATGAGATCAGCGACGAGATGGATATCGTGTCGTTCATCGGGGACCCAACCTTCCGGCGCCGCAGGTGGGGTATACAAGAGACACGTCTTTACAAACGCGTTAATCCAGGGTTTCGGAACGGTAGGATGACAAAGAAGATCAAGAAGATACTTTGACTCGTATAGTTTAATCGCCGCATGAAGTTCTTGCCCCGTGATATCAGGATCTAACGGCATCCTCTCCCAAAGCCAAACAAGCGGTACCAGCGATCCACAACCAATAGCCTTCCGTCGAAACTCAAAGGTATCCATCGCAATCCTTGGATGCATCATGATGAAATCCAAACACTCCAAACTCTTTGTAAACGTCACCACATGCAATCCAAGTTCATCCACATACATCTCCTCCAACTCCATCACGGTCTGTATGATTCGCCAACGTCCCGCTTGAGCGGCTTGGTCCACTAGCGTTATCAACATGTCTCGTTCGGGATCTTGGACACGCCCACACCATAGAATAGGGAGGGCTTCCACGTATCCCAACGTCACAGCATCCTGAATCATGTACCACAACATCCCATGGTTTCCTGGCTCCATATAAAACTCCTTCACAATCTCTCCAGCCCGTGGTTCAAGATGCAAGATCTGAAACGCCACAAGCGCATGCAACGCGTCATACACCTTCCAAATCTCTAAATCCGCATGATGTTGAATCAACAATCGACATGCATCCTTCAGGAACTGGTGTTTGTCACAATGACCCCTCAGCAGGAGGATACAGTCGTTCGGGCAGTATTTAAAATAATGCAAGTGGTTGTGGAAGCCGTGGATGACGATGGAGGCGGCGAGGTAGATGGGGTGGGAGTTGTGGAAGGGGTGGAGGAAGGTGAGGGGTGGCGGGGCGGGGCGGGGTTTGAGGAGAGCGAGGGCAAAGGACCATTGGTGGGAGAAGGAAAAGAGGATGCGGAATGACTTGGAGATCAAGGGGAGGAGGGAGATGGTGGGGGGTGAGAGGTACGAGGTGATGCTTTGACGTATCTCGACTGGAAGAGTTTTCAAACAATGTCGTTGACATGTTTTTTGGTTGTTGTGTAACAACGGGCATACACTTCACGACAGTGTCGACACCTCGTCAAGGGTGAAAAGTGGGAAGTATGCCAAAGATATCGTTTTAATCATCGAATAGCATACCCTCTCATTTTATGATTTCTCTAAATCTAAAATAGAACTTTCTTTTACTCTAAACAATGTTCACCATTTTTTAAACCTCATGGACCCTCTTAAAGAAAACCAAACTTTATTACTACGCATTCTACATCTCTCTAATAACAAATTGCCATCTTCGTTCCATGCATTTTCCGCAACGTCTTTTACATGCCTTCAAATAACTATACTGATAACGTCGCCAAAAACACAACCTTTCGCCTCACATACCTAAAAAAAAAACTTTGAAAACGTGTCCGCTACAAAACACCCTCGTCAGCACTCAGCTTCTATCTACCAATTCAAGCTAAACGCATACCTTTAAAGACCTCAACGGTGGCCCCCAAAATCCATCGAAAACAATAACAACAATCTTGTCCTTACCGCACTCAATTGCAGATTAAAAAACAATACACCATTCCCTAAACTTCTGTAAATCATCGTTCAAGGAATCACACGCTTCCTTTACCAACATGAAAAAAAACGAGCGACTTGTAACTACCATTCACCATGTTTTAACTCTAGAACCTCAACGCAGCCAGCAACACATAAAACTGCTGATTCCACAATAACGTTCATTTTCGTTTCAATTAAACACGCATATGGCTTGGTTTCAATAATTCAGAATAGAAGGATAAACATTCCTAAACACGTCGTTCATGGTACGACGAAATGGTGGTAAGGTTGGGCGCTTGTTTGCAAAGAGATGTTTTTAAATCAATCCACCTTTACAGCCACTCCCTTTCCTGTTGACGAAAAAGAAAGCGGTCGCGGCGAATATTAGGTGTTCCTGGATTCGCCTTTTTTTCTGTCATTCGAACATAGAGCTGTTGAGGATGTGAAGTACCCGTAAGTTCAGTCCGCCAAAACCTCCACACAAAAAAGGTAAGACTCACATGCCTTTACATAAACAGACAAAAGAGAACAAACCATCAAAAAAGGATCAAAAGAGGGAAAGAAAAAATACAAGGTTGGCGCTATCCTGACATGCGAATATCAGATGACAAAAAAAAAACATTTTCCAATTAAAGTTTCTAAAAAAAATCCCTTAGACGACATGAAAAGAGAAATGAAATAAAAAGCCTGCGGGAATGAAAAACACAAAAAAAAGCACTTGCAAAAAAAGACGCGGCCCTTTTTTGATGTCGGTCCGAAAACGTCCGAAGGGAAATGGTGTGACACAGAACCTCACACGATGTCATGCCATCACGATTCGGTTGTTGGGCAAAACAAAAAGCCGATGCCTGATGAGGAAACAAGACGTCAGCGCGGCGAGACGATGGGGGGGGAGGTGGAACGCCCATCGTAGTGTTGACGCCGAAAAATAGGATATTTTTACCTCCCAAAATTTCTATCTGCCACGCGGCCACCATTTAAAACATTCCCTTTGAAAACAACATTCGAGTTCGATTCCGTCATGTCGACGCCATCAGGGAGACAGGGGAAGAAGAGAAAAAGGTGCTCTCCTCGGGGCCTTGGTGCTTTCTTTCCCTCATGAAGGTGTGTGACGTTGTCAGATAAGGGGGAAAATACGTTTGTGTCACCGTCTCTCTGCACGCGTCAACGTCAATGTGACGTAAAGGTGAGGATGAACCACGCGTGGAAAACTGGAAAGACGAGGGGTCGGTTTTGGGGAGGGCGGCTATGGGGTCTGAATCTGACTCTGTTTGGTGGCGAGGTGAGCAAGACATTCCAATGAGGGGGGAGCAACGCCATGCCATCGTGAAGAAAACGCTAGTGACAAAAGGTGAAGCAATTTGAAAGTAATGAGACATTGTTTTTTGTTTCTAAAGATGCTCAAATGACTGTGTATTTTATAAAAAACGGGGTTTGGGGGTGAAACTGACGATTGTGCGGGTAACAAACTAAACCACAATAAACAAACGGGTCTATAAAAAAAAGATAAGAAAACGTGCCCAAACTGACTGTATGCAAAATAATAAAAATAAAGAAAAAAAAAAACAGGTTTTAACACAAAAGACTGTTCACGCTCATTGACGCAGACTTGGTCTCTGTGGGTGAGATGGGCTCTGGTGACGGCGCAGGGCTAACCATGGTCTTTTTCTTGCCTGCAGCTGAAGCGGCGGATGAAAGCATCATGAGCATTTCAGCGCCAGCGGCTGAGGATGGGGGTTTCGCGATGGGGAGGTAGGACGTGTTGTGATGGGGGAGACGGGGGTGTCTTCTTCGATTTTAATGGGAGGGAGGACGGTGGGAATGGGCATGGAGTGGTGGGTTGCGGGGTAATAGGGGGTTGGAACGACGGCGTGGTGGTGAGGAGGGAGGTGGGGTGGGCAGACGAGACAAGGAGGGGGAACGGTTGCCACGGTGGGGAGGACGTGGTGGTGAGGAATGTGGTGGGTTGTTGTTGTTTTGCGAGAAGGCTTTGGAGGTGGATGATGTGTTCAATGGCGTTTTCGAGGATGGAAAGTTTGTGAAGACCAGATTGATTTGCGCATGAAGGGACGAGGGATCGTAGTTGCATGATCTTGTCGTTGATTTTCTCTCGCCGTCTGCGCTCGATGGCAGAGTGGGAGACTCTGCGGAGGGCGTCTTTTTCTTGAAGGTCGGAAAGGGTGGGCTTGGCGGAGGCTGAAGTGGAGCGGGGGTTGCGTGCAGAAGAGGGTTTGGGCGAGGTGGAGGTTGCGCGTGGGGAGGAGGAGGTGGTGGTTGAGGGGATGCGGGACGGGTGAGGGGGTGGCGGTTGCGTACATGTGGGGAGGTGCAGTCATGGTGGCTGGAGCTGGTGCGTGATGCCAGATCGGAGCAGTTGAAGGAGCGCCACCAGAGAGCGGTTGAGGGTAGTAGACGTGGTGAGGCTGCTGGTGCTGGTGGTGGTGCGGTTGTGGTTGTTGTTGCTGGTGGTGAGCCATGCGTTGCTGCTGTTGTTGTTGTTGCTGCTGGTGTTGGTGGTTGAAAGACGGAAGCATTGGTGTTGAAGGACTGACAGAGATTGGGAAAGCTGAAGGCGATGAAGGAGGTGAGCGCATTCTTTGATTCTTTGACTTGTCTCGTTTAAATGGTGAGCTCGAATGAGTAACAAAGTACGTCCGTTTTTGAGTGAGTGTGAGGTGAGGAGGTGATTACGGTTAGAGAGTGAGGGGGAGGGGGAGATACCTCCTTTATATCTTTTTTTTGTTCCGGTTTTATAATATTGCGGGAGGTGAAAAAACGAGAAGCCCGCCTCCCTCCCACCTTCCCTCATTAATTCATTGACTCTTTTTTTTTGTCTTTTTTTTGCGACATATTTTCTGGGGCAAAAAGACAAGAATTAGGTATTGGAGTGAAGAGAGAGAGGAAAGAGAGGACAGAGAGAGAGAGAGAGAGAGAGAGGGAGCAAAAACTAAAAGAGAAAAAGAGAAAAGGATGCACGTGAAAGTGGATAAAAATGAATTACATTGTATGACATCATATAGAAATATACTTGGCTCTTTTTGTCACACCCTCACGTTTTTATCTTTATTATTATTTCTAATCCAATGAGAATTCAGAATTCCTCATGGTCTCATTATCATTACGTCATAGTGATCCCAACACACGGGTGACGACGGGCTTCTTCCTCTTTGCTATGCGCCTGTCTTTGAATTTAATAGGCATTTACATACTATAGTTGCCTGTCTGTGGGGTGTGGAATGGGTGCTAATAATTAAAAATGGGATATATTTTTAACTATATCATAGCAGTTTTTACGATTTAAATCGAATCGAAGGTTTTTTATATTTTTTTACGCGTCGATATTGCCAAGATTTTGGTACATTCATATGTTCAAAAAAGGCCGGAATAAAAAAGTAAAAAAAAAATACGCCTAATGAAGAAAGCGACGGGGAAACTTAACGCCCAACACGAAACTGAAAACAAGTGAAGAACACACAGTCTAAGTGAGGTCATGCTTGGTTGGGTTATGACATCTTTGTTTGTGATGTGAATGAAAGATAACCCGCGGGTGCAAAAGAAAAAAAATAATGGTGACAGCTGCAGAGTCGAAATTGAAAACATTGACCTCGCCATCACATTCTGAAACCAACTTTTTTATCTTTGCCTCTATATAAATGATTACTCTTGTCACGTAAAACTGTAAAAGTGTTATTCAAACACACTGTTTTTATTGTTAGAGAAGTAAAGACTTTACAAAGAAATAAATTCCCCTTTGTTGATTGTGAATTATAAAAGTATTATCTTGGGTTTGAGACGAGAAAAGAGAAAAGAGAAAAAGGTTTTCATTCTTCATTCCACTGCTACACAAATACCTGATCGGTGATTTAGGTGATACACGTTCACGAGGGCCAGATAATAATACTAATAATATTAATTATTAATTATTAATATTATTATACTTGAAGGAGGAAAGGGAGGAAGAAGAGAAGAGGAAGAGGAAGAGGAAGAAGAAAAGTGAGACGTCATCTGCAGGTCATCTTCAACCATGTAAATTTTCATTTCATATTATCCCTCAGATGGACTGACGATGACTATGACGATATTATTATAACTAGGAGGTCCACCTGATATTTTTTATCCTGTTATGGGGTGGGTGTTTTCAGCTCTTGCTTTGCTTTTTGGGGCAGCCTTTTTCATTAATAAACTTTAATGTAAATACGACAACCATTCATCTTTAGAATGATATTTTATTCTATGATATCAACATGACGATATCCGTTTTCCCTGAAAAACTATATAGATATATTGTACACTCGAAAAAGACATTACCCCATTGCTCATGCGCCATCACGCCTCCTCACGCTCCCTCATCGATGCGGGCATATCGGCATGACGACAATACCGAACCTCATTCACCTTACAAAACTACAAAAGAAAAACTAGGTACCAAGAAAAGAGGAACTCACAGAACCAAATAAACGCCACCATTACATCTTGATGACGCGTGAAAATGTTGCTTTGGTGGCGAGGGCGTTGGTATGAAAGGAATGGCTGGGCCATCCTTGAGGTGTTTTGAAACAGGGGATGTATATAGTTGTCCATTAAGGTGATAACTACGTTATTCGTGTTTCATTCTCACACGAGGTCTTTCAATGAGAGAGCTAATAGCGAGAGAGGATTGGGAATGGCGTTGTCCCAGGTTTCAAGGGGGCGTGAAACTTCCAAGGGATCCAAAAAGTCGTGGTCCTGTCTTATTATTATTTTAATTAAACAATAGCGCGCATAGGTAGTCACCTTTTCGGCGTGGCTCACCTCACTGTTCTCCCTTATCTTTTTTTTTCCTTTAATAAAAATTAAGGGGAGCTCCTGCCCAACACCTAATCAGATATTAAATTAATTAATTTTAAGGGGAACTCACCCTCGGGCTTTTTTTGTTTCAAAAATGAAACGTGTTTCGGATGAATTCAAAAACGGATCATTTTAATTATTATTTATTATTTTTTTGCCCTTATGTCGTCGTGTGCATGCTTGGTGATACAAAACCATGCTGACAATTCTTATTAAAACTTTTATGAGTGTCGGCCCGATATCATCCATATTTTCCGGAAATAAATAAAAGCCTTTTCGGTGATTTTACGTACAGATAAAGCCCTTTGGTTCTATTTATCTGACTAATTATTTATTTCATTCATAATGATGGTGTGTACATCTCGCGACATTTAGATATCATCAGCCCATTTCTGTTCGAGGGCGTTGGGGGTTAAGACTTTCCTGAGACCGCGCCTCTCAACTCTGGTCCGTCTGTTTTCATCATCATCGGATACTTGTTTAGACGGATCGCGTTTATGGCTGAGAAAAAGTATCGGCGGTGTGTAAAGTGCATGTAAAGTTGTAACAAAAAGGTTATCATTAAACCGCGCACTGGTAGAGCAGGGACTATCTCTACACCATTATCTTGAAGTTGATTGCAAACAAGATGTTTTCCACATCACCATAGATGTACACGTGTCATCACCCCAAATCAAATGGATCGCATTACGTATAAAGTCCTGTTAACTCCTTAGACTTGTTTCCAATCTCGTGCTTCCTCCTCGACATACTCAATATTCAAAAACAGATAAAGCCATCCCAGAAGTTCACAAAAGCACAGCCCCATGACAGCTTCAAGCTTACCGCCAAACTTCTAATAGAACGGCCAAACTTTTACATAAAACCTCACACATCACATGTACCGCTCAAAGAAAAAGGTAACCGTATACACTATATTTTTCCAACCAAAAACAAACGCAAAAAACAAGTTTTCATTAAATCACCCACTCGGATCCTCTTCCGCATAAGGCGGCGGATCCACAAGCCCCACCCTCGTCACCTCAATCCCAGGTGGCGGCGACTCTGGGGGCAAATAAACCGGCAACGGCTCCCCCTCACTCCCATACCGTCGTCCATCCCACCCCGCTAAAACCGGTATCTGTTCATCAACATAACCAGAGGAATGATTGTTCGTCGTGTTGGTCGCCAACGCCCACAAATACGCAACAGTCCCCAAAAGACATCCCACAATCCCCATCGCAACCACAACACCGAGACTGATCCCAAGAACCGCGAGAAGCGACCAGAGCGGCCAAAAGGCGGTCCATGAGGCTTCGCGGGGGAGGATGGTGAGGGTGAAATGGATCGAGGAGGGGTCGAGGGTGCCTTCTTCGTCGGTGGTGAAGGTGGGATCTTGTGGGGTGAGGAGGGAGGGTGGGGGCGTGGATGGGGAGGAGGGGATGGGGATGGATCGACCGGCGCCGGAACCGCCTGACGTACCAGAGGGGGCTTCGGGGGGTACGAGGAGAATGTGGATGGGGAAAGGGATATCGGAATTGGATGCGGGGGCGTCGGGGAGTTTAAAGAGGCATCGAGGGAGGACGGATGGGGATGGTGATGATGGGGAGGAAGGATGGGTTGCGTGGATGAGGCATTTGGAAATGGGTTGGTTGTTGGGATCGTCTAGGGAGTAAGTAAGGAGATTCAGGGAGTAGTGGACAGTGCCAATTGCAGAGTTTGATCGCCAGGCCAGCTGGGGAACTATAGAAAGGAATGAGTAAAGTCCAAGCAAAGTAATAAATAAATAAATAAATAAAAAAACTATGATATCAACCGAGAACTTGGCATACAAAAAAACAAACCAGCACTCACTTAAAAACACAAAATAATACACATCAGCCGGAACCCCTGTCAACGTAAAACTCCCCTTCTCCAAATTCACCAAATACGCCATTCTCAAATGCACAGGCGGCGTCAACCCCGACCTCCAAATCCTAAACGCCGAAGTCGACCTCAACACCAGCAGCGTAGGCGATCCCATCCCCCCACCATTCCACCACATATCCTCCCGTGAGTCCACGTGGGTACATCAAAATCCCAGGTCACCGTCACATTGCTTCCAGGCAACATTTCCCACCTCATGGCAGAAAACGGGGATGCAAGGGGATGCTCCATGTCGGGGTATCGCATGTTGAGCTTTAAAGTACGGTTTGTGGTGATTCGGTGGGTAAGGGGTGGGAGGACGCCGGTGGGGAACAGGTAGGCAGAGACGGCGAGACCACGGTCGTCAACGTCCGATGAGTCGGATGGAAACGGAGTGGTGGTATCGTCGGAAGGAATCGGGGTGGTATCCATGGTATTGATGGATGGTTGAGACGGTAACGGAATAGCGGCCATGGCTTCAATTTCTACTTGACTGAACCAGTAAGTGCTGATAGGTACGAGATGACGTTCGGATCCAGCCACAGTGATGATTTGGACACTCGTTTTTGGAAATAACGGCCATAGCGATGCGACCGCAAGTATCATTCCCACAACAACAAGTAAACACGGAATCAGCGAGCTGTAATTTTTATTTGTAAGTAAACACGAATAATAAAAGATACAAAAGGCACGCTGATAATAAAACTCACCAGCAGCTTTCAGCTTCCTCAGTATCGCTGTCAGCACCGCTAAATAGTCCCTGCAACATGGATGGCTGAGAAGGCGACGGAGACCTTCCTCCACTCCCACTGCTCTCTCCCGTCAAAGGTGAAGCGGAAGAATCAAACAATGATTGATTCCTGCTGAAAAATCCCGCCATCCCACCACCACCACCACCGGCAGACCCTAGTAGCGGCGTTGTTTCATTTGAAGGCGCAGATGATGGCGCTGCTTGGCCGGTTTCAGCATCAGGTGGCATCGACGTCTGCGTGGGGGTATCTGGGGATTGGAGTGGAAGATGTGCAATGTTCAGATCTGAAAATGACGAGTAGGTGGTGATGGGAGGAGATGGGGTTGAGCTGCGGATGGTTGCTGGGACGGTTATTCTCGGTGGACATCCTGTGAGATTGCGATGGCTGTATCGAGACCTTGATGGAGAGAGAGAAGGCGCGGGTTGCGAGGAGGTGTGTGTGGATGAGGGAGTAGAGGAGGTTGAGCGTAAGGATTTGACCAGACGATGAAGCTGCTTACGGGCTTGCTGGTCGTGGGACAAGGTGATGGAAACGGGTATCGACGACGAAAAGGACAAGGAATTGGGTAGTTGCTGAGATTGTTGTTCATGAGATAAAGACATTGTGGAGTTTATGGATGAATGTAGGTGAGCTTCGGTGACGAGAGGTAGGCTTGCGGGTGCGGGTCTTGCAGAAGGTGAATCGAAGGGCAGATATGACAAATGCGATGCAGCAGGCAAAGCATGGGCTGATTTTTAAAAAATGCTGCTGATGACTCGATACATCACTTGCTTCTGCGTTAAAGGTTTCTGATGGATGTTGATTGTTATCGTTTCTCCTTCTTCGTCGCGAATTCCGTAGAATTGGTATCATTGTAGTGGAGATCTCTGCCGATGAGCCAGGACGTGCAGACGACGAGGATTGGGGATTTGATTGAAGGTAATGCGAGTGCTGATGATGCTGGTGATGATGATGCAGTTGAGGTTGATGATGATAATGATGACGATTATGGAGAAGCGGCTCAAACTCGGTGGCCATGAATGGATGGATGGATGAAGGGGTGTTGCTTCGATTTCAAAAATTATTCAATGAATAATCTCAACAAGAGCTCAGCTTTAGAAACATCGTGTTTGTAAGGGTTTTCGTGCCGTGTGGTGAAGGGATGGATTTTCTATTCTTGTGATAAGACCAGATGTACACATCATCGGTATTCTTGTTATATTTGCCAAGTGCAGGTTTCTCTTGTTCTCACAAACAAGGATGAACATGTTGATGTTGAAATGTTGATGACTTGCGCTGAGGTGGTATTGGATTGATAATGAATAAAATACATGCGCGTATGTATGTAATTCTATGTAATTATGTTGTGAGTTGATTCAGTGTGAATGCCAGTTTATTGTATGTGATGGATGACGGATGAATTAGAAAGATGTTATTTTATTTATGGATCGATGCATGGGATGGAGGGGCATTATAGTTTAGCAGGGAGTAATGTAAAAAACAACAACAAAAAAAACAACATATTTATTACACATTTACATTAATACAGCTTTTTTTTATTTCTTTACGCTCCAATAGCGTGTTTAATATATAGTATTCCATAGCATAGTAACTCTATCTAACGACGATGACGGTGAAGTATTATTTTAGCCTCTAGCTCAAACCATCTTTAAAATTATACTCCACTCCGTCATTGCCGTAGTTGTCGTCGTCGTCGTCGTCGTCGTCGTCATCATATGGGCAGCATGTCTCCTCACGTGTTATCGAGATCTCCTCTTGTTTGTTTCGTAGAACAAGGAAAAATTGATTCCTACTTTTTTTTGGTTTTTGTCCCATGTTCGGCTGCTAGAAGTAAGCGGTTACAAGCGATCCCTCAACCACACCACACCACAGCACACCTAATATCACCACACCACCCATCCATCCACTCACCTACCCACCCACACATCCATCCGCCAAACTTTTACCGCAACTGTGCTATCAATCTACCTCTCGTCATACCTCCTTCACCTTAGTCAACCTCACACGGCCACAACAATCATAGCCATTCCTCTACCTAATAGGTCTTTCTCGCTTGACATTGGCAACACGTCATAAATATCCCACCTCCTCTTGGGACAATTATTTCAAACATTCCACACACCATCTTCCACCACTCCCCCAAAAATAATGGCGATACTAGGAAACATTACAATGGTACTATCTTCTTTCTTCTGGAACGACCTTCCCCTCCTCCCCATCACCTTCATTACAACAAACTCCCCATCCTTTATTCCAACCGCATCCTCCACCCCCCTCCGCTTTCTTCTTAACACCCTCACATTCATCCTCTCAACCCTCTCTTCCCTCATTATCTACTCTTGCGCCATCATTGGGATCGCTGCCATCGTTTTTTTCCTAATCTCGACGCTTCAGAATGACAAGCATGGGAAAGAGGATCCTGCTTCAAGAGGCGCGGCTGTGGCACCAAAAGCAGAGTTGGCGAATGGAAAGGTGAACGCTGCGACCGGGGATTTGGGGAAGGAAAAGGAGTCTGTGGAGGTTGGTACAAAGATGGCCGTGGTGAAGGGATCGGGTGAGGTGCCTTTGGCTGCGAAAGCCGATGCATTGGTTGTCGCTGGTATGTATATTTCTTGACGTTTAATTAGCCCTGATTTCTATCTTCCTTTTTCATGTACTTTAAACATACATTCTAACTTTGTTTCTCTTTTTCTTTATAGCACACGAGGTCTCAAAGCCTGTTAAAAACGTCATTTCAGAAAAAGTGACATCAGCAGCCGTCAAAGGTAGAAACAGCCGTCATTCTTTTCCAGTCCTTACTTTTTCTTACATAAAATCTCCCAGCCGCGGTCATGTTAAAACAAAGCCCCATCCCCGACCAACTCGCCACCCTCACCCACGCCACCCTCGTCGGCTACAACCGCGTCGACTCTGCCTTTGGTATCCAAGACCGTATTGTCAATCTCGGCCAAATGGTTGTTCGAGGCGGTGTCGTCGCCTCTGGGATCGCGGCCGCCGCCTTTCTCCGTGCAGGCGTCGCTTACCACCTCGCACCAGGATACAAGGAAACCCAGAATTCCACCTCTCTTACCCCGATTGACGCGGGAGATGGGAAGGGATCACCGGTGGTGAGGATTGTGAGAGTGGATATGATGCCCGGTGGGATGCCGCTCCCGGAAACCGTGGAGGTGTCGACGCAGACGGATCCATTGCTTTGTGGGGCGATTGTTCCACCCCCGAATTCACTGCAACATCCGGACGGCGTTCCGACCACCACAGTAGGGACAAGCCGTTCCCCGACGCTCTTTCAATCCGTGCTTCATAAATCTGCGACGGTGGCTACTGTGCTTCTTGCTTCGTCGTCGAATTATGTGTTTGGAGCGGAGACTACAAAGAAACTTATGGGGGAGGAGGAAACGGTTGCGTGTGGGAAGCCGTGTTGTATTGGAGAGGAGGGGGATGTGAGTCCTATAAGGAATTTGGTGGTGGGTGGGATTTATTATGCGACGACGTTGGAGACGTTGAGGAGAGTGCCTGGATCTAGACTTGCGAAATGGTTTTCGGAGACGAATAAGATGACGATGAAGGCGAATGGGGTGATGGCAAAAGATGGGACGCTATTTATCGATAGAGATGGTGAGTTTATTTTTCCTTTTCTTTTGATGTCATCCCGTTACCTTTTCTTAAAACTTCATATTTTCTTTTGTATTTGATGTTAATCGATTTGCTGCAGGCACCCATTTCCGTCATATCCTCAACCACCTCCGCGGCCTCCCCCTCCCCCCAACCCTCACCTCCCGCGAAGTCCTCACCTCCCTCCGTTACGAAGCCGTCCACTACGATCTCGTCGGTCTCGTTGTAGAAATCGACGAACGTCTCACCCACCTCGACCGTCACGACGCCGAACTCTCGCGTCATCGCCACATGGAGCTTCAACGGGCCTCGGTGGCATCTTTGGGACCACGGTGGTAGCGTCCCGGAGTTGTTCACCGAGTCGTGAGGATACGTGGAGTGTGACGAGTGATGAGAGTTCGGGGACGCTTGGGGAGACGTGTGGGGGGTGGGGGGTATCCGGCCTCTGTGGGGAGTGTGAGACGACGGAAAGAGGTGAGGGAGTGGGATGAGGGGGCTTTTTTGAGGGAGGTGAATGGGGTGGAGAAGTGGGAGTGGAAGGATTTGGCTGTGGGTGGGGTGAAGGTGGGAGCGGTTTTGGCGGTGATGGTGGCGTTTTGGGTATCGTGATATTGTGTTCATTTGATGCGTTTTGCTGCTGAAGTATCTCCTCCTTTTTTCTTGTGGAAATCTCGGTCATGTGTCATCCTCTTTTTTTTTTTTTTTTTTGCTTTTGTATTGTATGGAAATGAAGAGTTGGGAGGTAGTTGTTCATGTATTATTTTTTTTTTAAAAAGTTGTTACCAGAAAACCCAAACTTCCCCCCCCCCCCTTCCAATATTCCCGTTTGCAAATTTCCCCAACCTCCTAACAGCGTCGCGATTTTTTTTTTTTTTTGTTCCTGTTGCTCGTCATATGAGTATGGATTATAAGAAAATAACATGTAGTGGTTAGAATCATGAATACTCTTTTATTATTTTTTGAGATAATGTTTTTAGGATAGTAGAATAAGCGTAACGACGTGCATCTTTGAAGATGTGGTTATAGACCACGACGCCCTATTTTTCTTTTCCTATATATGCAAGATTTGACAGGTTCCGTCGTCACTCTCAACAAATCACCCCATATTTTCGTCACCATGCGTGACCCTTCCTTGCACAACGAAATTGAGATTTTTGTAATTTGCGCAACCGGTGGTTGCGCAGCGTCTACTTCATTTACGTATTTACATATTACCTGTTTTGTGCCTTGTGGTTTTCTTGCTTTTTCCTTCTTCCAAAAGAAACCTGCCTCAACCAACAACATCCATCAAACACCATTGCATCCTCTCATCAGCTTTGAAGAAAAGAAGAGTCCGTCATCTCCATACGTCCTCAACCCGATTCATTAAGATAGAAGAGGTGGGAGGGGGTTACAACCACCTCACCACAACCCTTTCTTGAGGAACTTGACAGTAAAACCAAGCACCATTTGCAATGATGGCCTCCACACATGCATCCGTCGCCCCTTCCGCAGAACCTCCATCCCATCTCACCCCTCCCCCCACCGAACCACATCAACCTCTTACTCCACCCCCCCGCACCCAATCTGCCACCTTCACCCTTCCCTACCACGCAGCCATTGCCGGCGTCGATCCCTCCACCCTCCACCCCCCCTCCAACGTCAACGTCCCCCTAGACTCTGACAGCGAACCCCCCTCCTACAGCACCCAACCTCAACAGATCATCGCACCTCTAGCATCAAAAAACCACAACCCCTCAGTCTCGTCATCCCACGTCCATCCTCAACCCTCCCATCCCAACAACCCCCCTTCTTCCCACCCCCAAACTCTCCACAATCCGCCGAATCCGCACCCGCCACCGTCGTGTATGCCACACAACCCGTCCCAAGCGTCGCGCAGTCTAAAGGATTCAGTGTGTTTATGGATCGTCTCCGAAAACCTAAAGAAGACCTCCCTCCACCCCCTCCCGCAAAAGACCCATCACAGCACCACGAACCGAATCTTCCACAACAAGGTGGACTTGCGAAAAGTCGGAGGAGGTTCTCGTTTTTACCAACCGGTGGGGGGGGGGGTTTAAGGTGTTTAAGGGGAAGGGGGAGGCTCAGCGTCATCAGACTCTTCCGTCGACACCTGCGACGGGGGAGTGCCGCCGTTGTTTGGATATACGGCACAGGGGGCTGGACAGATGCAGATGGGGCAGGGGCAGGGGGAGGGTTGCAGCAGGGGTATTCGGTGGGGAGGGCGGTACCTGTGATGCCAATGCAGCAGGGTGGGAATGGACCGGTGGCGGTGTATTCGAATCCTGTGGTGTATCAGCAGGGCCAGCATCAAGGTCCGCGTGGGTGATGATCATTTTCTTGTTTTCGCGGGTTTGTTTTTTTTTTACAAACACAAGTTTTACCGTTTTTTTTTAAAAGATCTCTTTTTTTTTTTTTCTTTTATGGCAAGCATCCCGATAGTGTGTTTTGTTTTTGTTTTTGTTTTTCATTCTCTATATAACGGGGACATTGTATTTCGTTTTTTATTATTGCTACCCTGTTATTTGGGATTTGTAGGTAGGAGAAGGAGGGGGATAATTTTTAAAGATTATTTTTACTTTTTTCGTTTGTTTCTGTTGTTGATGGTGATGGGTGGTGGGTTGGTGTTGTTGTTTAATGAAGGTTTGGGTGTCATGGTGTTTTGTTTTTTTTTGCAATGAATAGTTTTTGTGGAGGGTAGGAGTGGATGTTGGGATGTTTGTTATTGGTGAATGAATGAATGGATAATAAATAAAACGGTGAACAAGGAAACAGTCGTTAGTAATGTTGTGGTATGGAATGGAAGTATGATGTGTGGTCTCTTAGTATAGAATGTTATGGAATGTTATGGAATGTTATAATGGATGTGTGTATGGAATGTTATGGAATATAAATATTATATAATAATAAACAGAGATTAATAAATAAATAAATACACGTTCACAAACAAGTTGGTAAATATATTTAATAAATATGCATTATGTACTTGTGTACACTGCAAGGGCTCACGTCTATATATATTATTATATATTAATAATAGTATTTATGAAGGAAGGGCTGCTCCACTCCACTCTATAATAAATATAATAGGTATCATGGTTCATGACTCATGACTCATTGGATATCATCATTACCTAATATGTATATTATTATTATTGTTATTATTATATATTAAAGAAAACCTTATCGCAACAAAGTGTCGTCATTAGTTACACACTATGTTGGATCCAAGCCACAGGAATATATTTATGAGAGTATTTAATTTAATATTTATTATTTATTATACATCTTATTATAAGAGTATTAAAAGGACTTGACCATCCCCCTTCCACCTTGTTTTTTTATTTTCTTATTCTATTACTATATAAATATTATTAGATAAAGAATGACTACAGAGAACTTGACGGTATCAGTGGATACATCATCATCATCATCATCAGCATCATCACCATCAGCCGTCATGGATCATTCTAAAGGATCAACTACTACTACAACTACTACTACTGCTACTACTACTACTGCTACTACTTCCTCTACTACAACATCGGGAGAAGGTCTTATCCCCTCGTTTCTTCACAGCATCGCCGCAACTCTCAGTCCCCTCTTCACTCCCATGAAACCACCCTCCCCTCCCACTGCATCCCTCACCCCTCTCTCCCTCCCAGACTCCATCATCACTCCCACACCAAAACCCTTTATCCAAGAACATGGTGAAAAACTTCACCCCGATTACAGCATTGCACCGTCATTCGATCGTCTCTTTTCTACAGATCTTGGAGATGACGTGTTTTCCGATTTGACGTTGGATGAGGCGGCCATGACAACTACCACTACTACCCGATTTTTGAGCGAGTACACAAAGGATGGACTTTTGAAGGAGTTGTCGTTGAATGGGATTCCAGAGGGTCTTAAGGCGTTGGGTTATACGTAAGTATCTATCTTTTTTTTGTATACTTTTATATCTACATATGCTCCTTTTTTTCTTTTTAGTCTTGTCATCCAATAATTGTTTTTCGTTTTTGTTTTTACTACAAACTTATCAAACAAACACCCATTTCTTACAGCAAACCCGTCCTCCAACTCGACCTTACAGACCCCTTTGTCCACCGCTCAACCCTCTCTGATCTTGCCCTTCTCGATGACCACGAAAACGATGCAAAAGCCAGATGGTCTCCACCTCCACTCCACTCCACCACATCCGAAAAAGACGCAGACGACGATCATCTCCGTCCCCCTAAACCCCTTCACACCAGTCGCAGAAGATCGCCAAGTCCATTTATGAGTCGTCGACCCGCCTTCCCTTCTTTTGTGAAATCTCAATGGACGGCCATGACCTCTACGACAACCTTGGAGAATGTGCCCCACCCGAAATTCGATGTTAAGGATAGCAACTTTTTGATTGATGTGTTTGCGAGGAGGAAAAAGTTGAACGTGTTTGATGTCAAGGGGTATCAGGTACCAAAAACAATAGCTTCTCTCACTTGGGCGTCTCCGCTCTCATGGGCGTTTCTAACCTTTACTACGTATTTTTTTTGACATTATTAAGGAACTCGTGAAAATGTGCGCCGGCGAACCCCTCGACTCCACATTCTCCCCAACTCCCCACCCCTCCGTCCTCGCTCCCACAACAATCGAGCCTCTCCCAGACGTCACCCTCTCCCCCCTCCCAACCTCCACCGCCCTTCCCCAAAAACAACGCCAATACCATCTCACCCCATCCACAGCGCCTCCCATCAAATCCTTCCTCGACTTTCACTTCCCCTCCCCATCCTCCGTCACCATCATCGAATGGACCTGCATGCAGAATCCACGAGGAACCTGGAAACTCGATCGTCCACCCTGTCCAGGTCAGAAATACCCTGGTTTAGGGATTGGAAAGGCCTTTTCTGAAGGTCTCATCAATCTCGCGAAACAACATAAAAGAGATGCGTTGGTCACCGTCCCTGAACATGTTCACAATGCTGTGTTTTATTGGGTGTCAGGGTACAGGTTCTTGGAACCCGGATTCGAAGGATATTTCCAGGCTTTGTGTGGGTAACGTCACTCTTTTCCTTTTCCAGCTCTTTCCTGATTCCCCTCTAACCCCACTTTTAGAGGATTTACGTCAAGACATTGAAACCCACGGTATCGCCGCAGTCTCCTGGGCCTTCCACAACGGTCACGTCATGGACAAAGACGGTATCATAGAAATGTACGTCCCTCCCCCATAATTTACCTAACGCTCCCACAGTTGGCACCCTCTTGAGCAAGCCATCCCAACATCATCACTCTTCAAAACCTATTTTGCCCACGCAGACTACAACCGCATCGTTGAGGACTCAAGACTTTCCTTCCGGAATCGCCTTCATATTGATTGGGAAAAGGCGACAGAGATTCATCAGTATTCCGTGTTTTACTTGTTTGGGGATGAGAGGAAGGAGACGCTTGAAAGTTGATCTTGATGTTGTTGGGGGAAGGTTTATTTTTTTTTCTTTCTTTTCGGTTCCCGCTCATACCTTATGTCATGCCCTTTTTGCGTCGAATTGGATGCAGCCCGTCTCCGCTCATACCTTTATGTCATGCCCTTTTGCGTCGAATTGGATGCAGCCCGTCTCCGCTCATACCTTTATATCATGCCCTCTTTGCGTCGAATTGGATGCAGCCCGTCTCCGCTCATACCTTTATGTCATGCCCTTTTTGCGTCGAATTGGATGCAGCCCATCTCCGCTCATACCTTTATATCATGCCCTTTTTGCGTCGAATTGGATGCAGCCCATCTCCGCTCATACCTTTATGTCATGCCCTTTTCGCGTCGAATTGGATGCAGCCCGTCTCCGCTCATACCTTTATGTCATGCCCTTTTTTGCGTCGAATTGGATGCAGCCCGTGTCTCCCTCATTCGCAGTTCTTTTGCGCGTTATTGTTTCCAGTTTTCAGTTCATGGCCCGAATTCACACTTTTTTTCTGTTGTTAAAATTCTTACACCTCCTTTACCAAAGTTATTAAAAGCTCATATGTTTTTGGTTAAAATGGTGAAAGCACTTTTGGAAGATATGAAGTTTCGTTACTGTTTGCGGATAGTCTTTATCAATGCCTCTTTTCCTAACACAACCAAAAAAAAAAAAAACCAACAAGCTGTCATCCCTTCAACATTTATATATGGCTCGGTGAGGAGGTTCAATAAGATATACATGAAATTGATGATGTCATTTGTGAAGCGGAGGATGGAATGGCTGATCTCTATATGGGAGAGTGCGAGACGGCTGTGTTTTTTTACAAGGACCAAAATGGAAGTTGGATATTGAAAGACTCGACGGCGGTTTAAAGCTGATGTCGCTGTGATATTAAGCAAAAGTGAAACTAAAGAGAAATAAGCTTGATCCACATTTCTTTTTCTCGCTTATTCTTCTTTATTTTCGTAAGTGGGTATCTATGTCATCCCCTTTGTCGTCAGAGATGTGGTATATGTCCATTAAAAAAACATAAAAAACAAACACAAAAAAAAAAGGGCCTTTCCGAAATCCAAATCCCTCCAAAAACAGAAGCCCCCCCAAAAGAACCTAAAATATAGGTCTTCCTCTTCAAAAATCTTTGAAATATTCATCATACGCTGAATCATCTGGCCCAAGCTCCAACGTTCCTTTCTGCATCTTCACCACCGAGCTCTGCTCCTGATAAACATCAAAATTACTAATATCCTCATCATCCTTCACATTCGGCTTATAAGGCACCGGCACCTTCCTCGCTTCATGCGCCTTCCAATCCACATCCCTAAACCACGAATGCGCCTTCACCTCTCTGGCCCCTCCGATCCCAACCTCAACATGGGTTCCATTTCAAAAAACCGACTCAACAGATCCTTTGACACAGCCCCAATCTGACTTGACCATCGCATGTTCCCCGTCCATGATCTTTTCATAGATCTGAAGCGGCGTCTCTGCTTGAAAGGGACTGTATCCTGCTTGTAACTCGTAACAGACTATCCCGAGAGACCACCAGTCTACGGATTTGGTGTAGCCGACTTTGAGAATGATCTCGGGTGCCATGTATGCGGGTGTGCCGCAGAATGTTATGGCTTTTTCTTTGGTCCCAATGCTACGGGCAAAGCCGAAATCGGCGATTTTGATGTGTCCGTCTTTGTCTAGAAGGACGTTCTATGTGATATGAGTGAGCAGTGTATCAATGCGTATAAAAATAAATATGGGACTGTAACAGAAAACGATATGAGAATAAGGGTATACCTCAGGTTTGAGATCCCTGTAAATGATTCCTTTTGAATGAATATGCTCCATAGCAAGCACAAGCTCAACGGTATAAAACCTAGCAACCGGTTCCGAAAACCTCTTATTCCTCCTCAAATGCGTAAACATATCCCCACCCTGAATATACTCCATGATCAAATACAAATGTCTCGGATCCTGAAACGTTGCCATCAATTCCACCACAAACGGATGTCGAATCGACTCCAACAATGTCTTTTCATTCATCACATGTTTCACCTGCTTGGTCGCTACAATGTCGGGTTTACGAAGGGATTTCATGGCGTAGATTTTGGTGAGAGAGCGGTGGACTTGTTGGTCTGGAGGGGTTTTGATACGGACGAGATGGACTCGGGCAAACGCGCCTTTACCGATTTGTTCGTGAATGTCGAAATCGTTTAATGTGTAACGACGGCGGCGGGCGGGGAATTCTGGAGGGTGGTTAACGTTGAATGCTGTTGAAAGACAGATGGCGGGTCTTACCTGAACCTCTGTCGGTCAAAGTTTTTGGTTGTATCCCTTGAAACATCCCTCGAATTCCTCTTCCTTGCGTCATCCCTCTCCTCATACTTTGGAACATCCGCATGATTGTCAGTGTCCTTGCTTGATTTCTTTAAAGACGGTAAACCACTTGATTTACCAATGGACGGTCGTTTTTTTGGGAACATGGCGTCCATGAGGTTACGAAAGGGATGATGATGGTCTTTTGAAATATCCTTTTCTTCATTATTGTCTGCTGGATTGTGGTGAGAGGTTTCCGTGATTTCTTTGCTGAGGTTGGCGGGTTTGGGGTCTGGAAGCCTTTTGGGAATGGAGTGGAGGTGAAATTAAAGGGTTAAAAGAAAAACTGAGAAAGGTATTGGGAGTGATTTAAAACGAGAAGGTAAGAGCATGCAAGTGGCATAAATTGGTGAATAAGGAAAAAAAAGCGAAGCGATGAAGCAATCATATGCAAAAACTGGATTGAATTATCCCACTTATGCATTAGAGTACTTAACAAGCTCGAAAATAGAAAAGACCGATGAAAAGGTACGCATAAGACAGACATGCATGATGCTCAGAGAATATGCGATAATGAAAAAAAAGAAAGAAAGAAGGCTTGGATTACCTATGCGCAACCTTTGGTCTCAAATCCACACTGCCTTTAGCCGGCAGTGTCTTGTAATGCCCAACGTCCAAATCTCCACTTCCTCTTCTCGATCCCGAAAGCTTTCCCCCATGTCCTCGATCATGTAAATACGTATCCGTACTAGTCCTCAAAGACGGAGGCGACAACGTTCTACTCGACATATCCGTTGACCTCGGACTATCGTTCCCACTTCCATTCGAATGCGTATCCAAAACATTTGACGAAAACCCATCTCCTGAATCATTCAGCCTCCTCGTGACAGCACTTAGGGTCTCCAATTCTCTCTGCAAGACAGTGCGCGGTCCGGTTCCATGAACAGCCACACCCGGCGCGACGGTTATACGTGAATCTTCGACATCATAAGACCTCGTCTTAATCATATCGGATCCGCGACGAGAATGAGAAGCACGACGTGGGAGTTCTGGAGTATGTGTACGAGATGAAGTGCTTCCGCTAGATGAATTGAACGCGTTGACGCCATGTCCAGGGTAGATCTGAGATGAGGAATTATGGTAAAGCTTCTGGAAGGTTCCCGGAACGACTATGCGTGTCAAAAGAGCTTGATTTGATCATTCCACGGTGTTGAGGTTGGAGATGTTGGGGAACATCTGAGCCGCGGCGACGCCTTGTTTCAGTGGAAGGAGGTTGAACGGAGGTGATGGAGCTGTTGGTGGAGTTGGCTAGACCCGGCATGGACAATTGATTTGATTGCGCAGAAACAGGTCTGCTACGGTTAGACCCACCATGATGTGATGATGTGGTAAGATATTGATTATTGTTCATATCCTCATGCGAGAAAAGACGATCCGTTTTCCGAGGTCCTTCGTGTTGTTGTTGTAGCGTTTTAGACCCGATGGTTCTTGAGGAGATTCTGTTGGCAGCATCGTTGTATGATGGCCTATCCCCTGTTAACGGCATGATCTCCGGAAAAAGATAAACGTTTATGAATAAGAGGGTGCCTTTTTTGTATGCCAATATGAGGCGTCAGTCTAGGGACCGACGTGGAGCCACAGAGACGGATTGCTGATCGGAACACACAGAAATATGCAGAACGCCTCATCTTCCTATTTCTTTCCCATTTGCCATCGCTCTGGGTGATTGGATATTCGGATATTTTTTTTAATGCACAGGGTCCCCGTAATCGCCACTCAGTTTACAAAGGCCTAGATGCTTTTAGCTGATTGGAGAAGTTGCGAAAGCCCTTCACGGAAACTATAGCTGTTTCTAATTATGGGTGCATTGGTCGGAACTGGTTTTACGGGGTAACACGCCGGCTCTGTGTTTTTAACGTCGCTCAAGGTAAGCAAGTACGGTGGTTTTAGTAAACTTGCCATGTGCGTCAGACCAATAAAACCACCCAACTTATTTTTTTACGACCTTTGAGGTAATAATGTCTGGTTATTTTTGGCTCAAATATTACAAACGTGCCCTCAGTACCTGAGTGTTAACTGGGTTCCGCCCTACGTTTTTCGTTATTCTGATGAAATATTTATGTTGGTTGGTCCACGACGTCTTTGCCAAATAAAATATATAACAACATTTTTTTGTTCTTCATTCGGGGATTATAGCTTCACTATTCATTCACCAGGGAATATTATATTTCATACTAAACTTTTAAGAAGGGATCCAGGCCTAACTTATTGCCAAGCTTCCGAAAGCGGGGAACTTCTGATATCCATGCTTCAAACATGGGTGCTAGCGTTTTCCTAAAACACCTTCGAGCTTCAAGTAGACACCCAGTTTTTCCAGTCATGAGCCACATTGCCGCATATGCGAACGCTAAAAACCTGGGGTTCCATTTATCATGCAAATCTGCTGTTTTCGGTGAAAGTAATACTTGACAGATGCGATGGCTTTTTTTCCGTTTCCACCGAGGATTAGTCTGTAGAACACTTTGACCACCCAATGCTTTTTATGAATTGCGTTGATCTTCTTTTTTGCCGGCTTCAAGAACCTTGCGAGACGTGGTGCTTGTTCTGCGACAAAAGTATGAACTCGTGCATTAATCATTGTGATAAGGGGCCATACTCCGCAAAGACCGAGTTTTGCGGCTGTGATGTAATGAGAGATGTGCATGATGTCGGTTATGGAGTTTCCCCAACGCCTCTAGTGAAGTCATAGCATCAACGAATCGATATTCAAGAATCGCTATCCACAACATTCCGGTGTTGATTTGTTTAACATGTTGCATGATCGGGGATTCAAATCGTGATAGAATTCTGGATAAGCGAATAAGTATACAATGCAGCGTAAATGATTTGGGAAACTATAATAATAGGGCATCGAACAAATAAAAATGATTTCTCGAACCTCCTCTGAATCAGTTCCGATTCCTGCATGTAAAAGTGTGCCTTGGGTATATCTTTTGAGAAAAGCGCGACTTCTAGCAAGTTATAAATCGTGCTTGCACCAGTGTATAAATTTTGACTTGAAGACTCTTTCTGGTTCTTTGTGAGAGCGAAAACCGCTTCCTCATAGGTTTGGTACTTTCCAAACGCGTAACGTAAGTTGGCACATGTCTGCAGAAGACCAGCATCTGCTCGCTTAGCTCCAACCCTTCAATAAACTTTGATTAGAAATATTTCGGTTAAACTTGCTCACTCTGCGTAGTATTCATTTAAAATGTCTGCCCCTTCATAGTGGTTGTGAGCAAGAATAACGGTCACAAACATCCCGTAAGACTCGACAAAATCGCTGGGATCGCATATTTTGGAGGCTTTCTTGCTGGCATTCAAGTAAAACAAACTGATTGGAGTATTCAAGAGTCCGGATATATACGCAGATTGCGTCGCTCTCAACGGCCAAGTTGACGGTGCTGTTTTCAACGCCAATATTGACTCATTGAGAAGCTCGATAAGTGTGAATAGTTTGACGAGTATGGATGTCTCCGAATCTGGTAAAAAGACGTAGTGGAGAGCGAAAAGAGCTTGATCTATCGATTGGCGGACCGAAATATTTGATGTTTCCTCTGGAATCATCGTCCTCTCCGCCGTTTAGGCCGCAGAGCAAATAGAGTCATAAGTACTGGTTTAAAGCGCTTTCAGTTTGAATCATGTGGAATATAAGGCTGCTAGAGTTGAATATGGGATAAGCCTATCCCTTTCTGATATTCCTCACAAGGCTTAAACTAATTAATACACTCTATAACAAACTAACGGTCATACCAGGTGGGTATATTTTTGACATTCATCGTCCGCAAAGCATCATCGGTAATATAACTCTTTCCGAATCCACTAGCGCCTTCCACAACCACAACATATTTCATCGCATTTGCTTGCTCCCACGTCTCTAAGGCTTCTCTTATCTGTTTTCTTTCGTATTCATAACCAATAGATAAAGTTTCTCGCACATCTGGAGATATCACAATGATTTCTTCCGAGCTGTAAAACTCTTTTACGTTCCATAATTCAATGAGCCGCAAAAAGCCCTTCAGGGTATAGGCCCCGAGAGGCTTAAAGGTATAGTTCTGTTGACCGGTAGAGGTTTGTGAACGGGTAAGGGTGGCTTTGTCGCAGACGATAGGAGCGTCTGCTGTGGAGACACCTAAAAGCCTTGCTGCTAGATTTACGGCGTCGCCTTTGAGTGATGTGGCGCGATTAATCATATGAGTATTGAAATATAAAGTTATTTACCAAGAAGACTTGCTTCCGAGCGAATGTTGAAGACGGATGCCTCCAGAAGGACTACTGATGACGTCCGGACTGTACTGGACAAGAAGGGATACGTCGCTGAGAACTGGAATATATTGAGTGGTTGTACAAAGTGTTGGTCGACAGTATATATAAATATATAAGCTATGGAGTGATTCCAACGACAAATGTCATTTCCAAATCTTGCGAAAAGAATGATGCAATAGAAATCGAAACTGTGCATGTTGTAAACCTCTTACAAACATTAGAGGGCAGCGCCGATTGCCATTGACGCTTCATTCTGGTGCGTAAACGGCTACATCAACAACACTTAGTTCCGCGCGTTTTAATCTATAAAAAAAAAAAAAATTACCGGAAGTCCAAAACACGCTAGCATGGTTTGTCCCTTATCGTCGACTAAAAATATTGTAAGACGCCCTTCGAAAATGAGTCTATACCAGCAAATTGTTGATAAACACCAAAATATATTCCGATAGTGCCATAAGGAAAGCATTACACGCTCGTTGGGCAATCAAAGGATTGAAGGCTGAATGTAGCTTTATAAATAAAACACTGATGGATCGATACTGGCTTTTAATCTCTGTTAAAAAAATTAGAAAGACTTCGATAACAGTCAGTTACCGATTAATTTTTTGAAGAGACTCCCTTTCTTACGATTTCTGAAGCTCTTGCGGATATTTCAAAGGCAATAGAGTCGTTGACGAACTTTCGAATCATTGCCAACTGCTCCTCCATGACGGGTTGTAAACTTCTCAAATTATTTTCTTGGGTATCTTCCGAAGGAAACAGGGGGAGTTGTGACAATAGTTCGTCAGCCTTGCCATGCTTGTCCTCATTGTCCTCCTTGTCCTCCTTGAACTTCTTATCCTCTTTGTCTATTGAAATTCTCCTTCTGTTGAGCATTGTAAAGCTACCTTTCCCGCTCTCAGTTGATTCGGATACAGCATTCCGAAACGAGCCCAACCGAATTTTTTGCATGCTTGTCAATTCAAAACGCTTTGAGTCCATTGTTGTCGGTCTATGAAGGCTCTCGTGAATTTTCTTTGCAGTTAACTCGTTCAAGAGAATTCCTGCAGAGCTAAATCTTTAAAGGCTTCAATAGATTTGGACAGCAATTTAGAATTGTTATTCCGGGATTCTGAAAAGAGAGTTCCCCATGTATTCATGTCGACTGCGCATTCACCTTTTAAAGAACCATCTCATTAGCAAAATAATCCGTAAATTGTGCGCATACCAGGCCCGGCGTATTCCAGCAAATGCCCCAATATGTCAAAGCAGGGTCCGTGAACAACGTGATCTAATCGTTTTCGGAAGTTTCCCAGAATAGCAGAGACTAAACCGGATGTGAGAGCGATATGGAGTTTAAGGTGGATATCGGGCGGTTTCGGGTCCTTGCCTTGCCTGCCGACGCTTCTCTCACTCCCAGGTAACGGCGCTTATTGTCTGTTCGAGATTTAATTGCTTGGGCATTGGATGACCATTCGGATATGTCATTTTCTGCCAAGTGTGAACTTGATAATAATGTAGAGTCATTGCGGTCCAATAACGCGTCAAAGCTTGAGTTTCGCTGAATTGGCGTAAATGAACTCCTGTTTGACAGCCGGTGTCCCGATGCAGTGGAAGAACGATTTCCTGTCTGACTACTTTCAAGGTTGCTTGTTGCAGAAGACTGCATTAGCAGACTTCGCACAGCCGACGGGTCAAGATTAACTGTTGGATGCTTTGCAAGAATTTCAAGGCAGCATATGAAAGCTCGCTGTGAGACAGGGACCTCCTCGATGGGGTTCTCATCCGCTTCCAAAGATGTACTTTTGCTTTTCTCTTCTTCTAATGGCCGAAAAAACTGCCAAGACAGCATCACCAAGGAATTTTACATCCCCTCCATGCTCGTAGATAACACCTAAGATCTGTGCAATATTAGAACCAAGAAACACAAGATCCCTCCCACTTTGTGAAGATGATCAATAACGGCTCTGCTAATTAGCTCGGATGATACACGTCCATGCTCCGCCTAAATCGCTAATACTAAAACAGCTCAGGCCTTTATACCAGTTTCGAAGTAGCCTTCGAATAACCAGAATGTCGATCAAAAGAATTGCCGACTCGATCGCCTCCGACTGTGGCTCGTCTCTCGTTAAGCATTCTATCAACCTTTGTCGTTTGGCATCGTCTTCAATGGTTTTCCGAACGTAATCGCTCACAAATGATGTAATAATCGCCACCGGCCGCTCCATCTGAATTCTCCTTCGACGGGTGATCCACCCAAAGAAGACCGACGCGGGACGACAGCGTTGCTAAGGGTTTAGAAGCAATGTGGGCTAAATGGTTTCTTTTTCTTGGTCAGCTGGGAAAATCCAGTTATCAGTAAGCATCTAAACATCACGAAAATCTCCGGATTAAGCTATCAGTTTGGTAAACTTTATTGTGTATAACCAATAATTCACCAAATCTCTTTCAATGGAGTCGACTCTGATATCCATTTGGCTAGATATGTTGATAGATTTCTCGTCCCAAAGCAACGAACGGCTGACGCCTTCGAAGCATGATTTCCCGTCATCAAATACATAGCGGCCTCCGCAAACGCTACTAGTCGCGTATTATACTTTTCTTGTGTAGGTCGGAAATCTGATACTAATAACTTCCGTGTCTGCTTAACCGCCTTCCCTCGCTTCCCTTTAACAGGAGATGTGCCGCCTGAAACAAGGTTTGAAAGTCTTGAGTAGGCATATGATTCCTGCTAATCGCGCTCAGTTTCTTTCGTGGAATCTCCAGATGAGAGGAGAGAATCAACCGTTTCTTTGCAATGACATTGGCATCTTGAGTGTCAATTAAGGTGATCAACACCCAGACGCCAAAAAAGCCCAGCGTAAAGGCTGTAAAAAAGTGTGATATGGCTGATATTGACTGAACAAAGCTCCCCAACTCTTTGACATGCTCCAGAGCATCATTAATTTTGGATTCGAAAAGGGATATCCACAGCTCGCCGACGATGACTTGAATCTGAGCTTGCCTATTCTCCTTGTAGGCAACGGATTTGTTTAACAACCTTAAAATATAATAGGTTCAATTACAGTGGTAATGATTTTTTGGCGCACCTTTGTCGGAGCTCTTGTGTTCGTTCAAGTGACTCTCGGATCTTCTTCATATCTCTCGCATAAATTGCAATCTCCATCATGTTGTAGACGCTATTATCGGAAACATATATATCCTGAACCACCGCTTCGTCAAGTTGTTGAAGCATGAGCGAAAGTGATTCCTGTGGAGAATTGTGCATTCTCAACAGATAGGCGTAATTTGTACTTGACTGAATCATCCCCACTTCTGCCTTTTGCCTCGCAATACTGTAGAAAAATCATTATCAATATTTTGCGTTTTTTTATGAAGACACCGACTTTATAAAAACCTCGTTCATCCTAACGGCCTCCTCATACTTATTATCGGCAATTAAAAGCGCGAGAAACATAGGGAAGGCATGCAGAAATTCGTGTTCTTCGCATTTGGTAGTTGCCAGTAAAGCAGAGCTGTAGTAGTATCGACTTATAGGCATCGATACCAGCCTTACAGCAAACGCTGCCTGAAAAGCTCTCACAGCCCATTTTGCAGGCTCTTGCCCTGCAATGATAATAGCCTCATTTAGTAGCTCCAGCAAGGTAACGAGCTTATAAGCATCGGGGATACTCTCGCCGGCACCTAGGAAAACGTAGTGTAGGGAGAAGAGAGCCATATCCGTAATATCTTCATTATGGATATTAGATTTCTTCGCTCTGGTGATGGAACGCTTGGGTGGTTTTGTCATCAGTAACCATAGATGTCGGAACAGGCTTTTTAGAATATAATGTGGGACTTCTTGTTCAGTCAGAGGAAACTGTCGCCCAATGAGGAGAAGTGCTGTTACTGCGGCGGTCTTGACAGTTTCCAATTGAAAATCGGTGGAAGCTGATAATGCTAGTGCAGCATACCAGGATGCCAGTCTTTTGTTATCGGGGGCCAAATTGGAAGATTCGTTGGCTGTAACAAATTCGATCAATTCACGTATTAAAATACGACATTCGGCATGGAATCCTCTCTTCATATAATACATACTGCGATTCGATGAAAGCAACATTGTTAGGAACAATCCGTTTTCATACAAATTTAAAAGACTATACCTCAATTCTTCTACAAAGTCAATATACTTTAAATGGCAATCACTGAGAGAATAATGATAAACCAGTAAAGGCAAAAGCATTTCCCTATTTTTTTCGCTTATTGTAGCTTCATAGTTTTCGCCCGCGATCCTATGAAGCTTCGACCTCTCCGAAAATGACATTGTACTATAAATAGTGGCTGCAATTGCCGCATGCCTAAAAGAGAACAAAGTGGTGGTGGTGGGATCAAATTCAGAGCACACCACAAATTCACATGTGTCCCTTTCTAAAATTAATCTTCGCATTGATAAAATGTTAGGAGATTCTTCGGACAGATTTTTGACGTCGTTGAGATCAAAGTGCTGCCCGAATATACTTGCTCGCTCAAGAAGATCTCGAAGTCCTCCGTGAAGTCTTTAAAAATCGATTTAATTAATTATGGGCCGCATACAAAATCGTCTCACTTGTCGAATTGGGACATTATTGTTTGGGAAAGACCTCTCTCCAGAAGACTTTGAATGATAGGCGCTTTCTCAGGTACCAGACCAAGCACGTTTTCGGATACTTTCAGACACTCATCTGACTTAAGGTATTGGACCATCATTTGAAGGTTTAAAGGACTTCCTTCGCATTTGGAATGCATGACTAAAATAATAGCTAAGCTGTATACTTGAAATATGATTACGAACCTTTGACTAGTTCCTGGTCAACACTTTCTACTCCAAGAGACGAAAATCTCGAAATGAGAAATTCATTCACATCCTCTAACGCAAGTCCGTTTAAGGTGATGTTTGCCGTTTTAATAGATAATGAATTGTTTTGATCGAAGCCTAAAGAATCCAAGATATTTTGAGGTCGCGTTGATAGAACAAGAAAATGCTAGTATATTTAATAATTGAACGTTATATTTGTTACCTTTCCGGCTCCTTTTATGACCGCCTTTATAATATCCATTGATATTTCATCCATCCACTAAATGTGCACTGTCAGTAGGCAAGAAAATGTGGATAAATATAATAAAATGTAAACAAGTGAAACGTATATAGAGAATATCGCCTTATATCTCACCTGAACATCGTCAAACACGAGCACAATATCCCTCATCTCTATCCACTTTGAAATCAACCTCCCAACGTGGTCTTCAAAACATTTATCCTCGCCCTCCCCGTAATATTCTTCGTATCTTCAGTATCTACACTCCTCAGCATCGGAACCATACTCCCAATAAGCGGCGCCATCCTCGGATCCTCCCCAACTTTTATCATCAACGACGCCAATCGCTTCCAGAGTCCTCTGGCCATCCAAATCATACTGTGGCACAGAAGAACCGGATGAGTGATACTGGCGAAGAAATCCGCTTCACTTCGCTGCACACTTGCTCGGTCAGGGAAGAAGTGCTTTCGCTGGGACTGCTCATGATTTGTATTGAGGCGCTGGATTGACAACTGACTAGGGTTCGACGTGGTCGTTGACGGACATTGATCGAAAAATTATTACCGGGGGGTTGTTGGTCAACGGGTTTATGAATGAGGATGAAGTCTTTTAGTTGTAGCTGCGGGTGCGGTTGAAACTAAGGGAGCAGGTGCCGAGATGAGGTTTGACATTGATAAAGAAAGCTCATTGTGAATGATGTGAAGGATAACACTGCGAAGAGCGGCGAAGGTATGAGTTTGTTCGCGTTCCTGGATTTTCGTTAAGCTTGAAATGCATAACGTTAGTATAAAAAAGACGTAGAGAGAATTAGTCTACCAGCAATCTAAATCTGTCGAAGCGAAAGATCGAACAAAAGTTTCCACAAATCCGTCTTCCCCATTCCACTCGAAGCTTCGATAGCAACCACGTGCCTTTTTGACGAGTCTCCCTCCAAGCTTCCAAAAGCTCCTTCATCTTCTGTCTCTCTGGAAGATATCCGACCATATTTAGCAATGATGGCCCGCCAGTGGGGATGGAAATCCACTTCCGATATCGGAGTGATTTCTCGGACACTTAATTGAGTGATTTGTTGATATTGACTCCTCCACTCCCCATGCTTCACAGGTCTCATAGATCCTTTCAGGTCAAACTTTCCAAGAGAATGAAAAATGGTAGATAAGCTAACGACGAATTCGAAGCTGCTTTGCAGAAGCGCTGTCACAGATAATAGGATGATCGCTACTGGCAACAGAAAGTAGTCGCGCCGCTATGTTTACAACATCACCTTATTCCGAGAGATGACGTTTAAAAGTTCAGTGGCCGGCAAAGCATAAGTGTAAAAAATACCTAGCAGATTGCTTCACTGCGTATATCATTTCCTAATTTCGCAAAAAGAATTTCTCCGGAAGTAACAGACACATAGTTTTGCATAACGAAAAGGAGCGACTAAAATGTAATGCGGTCGAATGGCTTTCTCGGATGTGTTTTGTTGCGTGTGTGGCTGTAAATGTGTTATTCATCCAAACAATTACCATTAACTTAGGAAAGGACTATACTGGGATCACTCACTGGGAGGCCAAAGCACCAGCATAGATTGTCCTTTATCGTCCACTTTAATTATTAGCGTGAAAAAATAAAATAGGACACCAAAGTCAGTTATTAAAATGAGCAATCTGGCAGCTTACTTGAAAATTGTTGAAATATTCCTTGGTTTTCTTCCAATGATAGTAAAAATGCTCTAATGCTTTTGACCGAGATGTGCGTCAAAATCTTTGAGTAATCTCACAAAGATTATGCTATATACCGAAATTGATTGCGGATATCTGCATCAAAGCAATGACAAAGCAGAAAGACGAATACACGGATTTTGCTTAAGTGAACGCCAAATATGGTGTTTTAAAGAAACTTACCAGTGACAACTCCTTTTGCTCCATCGGATCCAGCCTCACTTATTCGAGATCGAACTTGAAATGCAATTGACTCATTAACAAATCTCCTTACAAATTCTCCATTTGTCCCTTTTAAGATAGGGCCTCCCTTGCCTTCCCCATTACGGCCCCTGGATCCTCGTCAACAGAGGTTTTGGTTTTACTGGTATCTTTTCGTTGTAATTGGGACGGAGAAATGATGCGGTAGATATCTGAGCAAAGGAGCATCCCAGTACAATACCATGACGACCATACCGGGCTGCATGCTTCCAATTTGAATGAGAGGTTGGTGCATGTGAGGCTGACTCGAAAAACGGATCGAGAGATGGCGGTTCCGTCCGCGAAAGCTTGAACGTTGGGGAAGACTTGATTCCACTATTTACTGGACAGCGCATTCACCTTAAACATAACGTCAGGAAAATGGACGGGTAAAAAGTTAGCTCAGAGGCACTGACAAATTTTGAGCCGCATACAGAAAAGCAATGGCGGATTAAAATACCTGGCTTGCGCTCTCTAGCAATTCTCCTAGATCTTTGAACACTCTCCATGCACCACAAAATCCAACCTCTTCCTAGCGTTTCCCAAAATAACGAAATCAACTAACCCCGACGTCAAAGCAATGTGAAGTTTTAATTCAATCTTTGAAGATTTCGATGGCGACGGCGATTTGTGCGATTCTACTACATGATGCTGGAGGTCTGCGTTACCGCTCATCAATAACCCTCCACTAATCATATGAGCTTCGTCTTCCGATCCTAGGGCAATAGCACCAGGTTTAGGATACATTGGAGCTGTACCCGCCGAACCGTTTGATGCTTGAAGAAGAAGACGTTGGATTGATGAATGTTTGAGAGAAACTGAAGGATGATGATTCATTATATGGAGACAGCAGCGAAAGGCGCGTTCGGAAACGTTATGTAAGGAAGGCACGAGGTGGAACTGGGATTCTAGCGTAGAAATGGATGAATTCCGGTTTTGTATTGTCGAAGACTCGGAGATCTGCTTTGATTCTCTCGACATCATAAACCCTTCCGGAAATATCTTTTTTCTTACTGATGTATATGTTGCATCCCTCGAGAGACGCTTTTCCTTTGTTTCAAACAGAAAAGCCGAAACATTTTTACAGGACTTGTCCACGTTACTTGTTATAGTGCTGAAATCTGGTAGAGTATCGGAAAGAGTAGAGCTGCTATCCGTCACTGCTGTATCCTGGGGTTTTGTCTCAGGTGGAGTGTTTCGGAATACAGCTAAGACTGCATCTCCAAGAAATTTGACGACGTCACCTCCGTGGCTTTCGATTACCCCGATGATCTTTCGGTGATAAATGACCGCTTTAGCATCTCGTGTTCAAGAACTTAGCGCCTCAATGCTCTCACTTACTTGATTGAAGTAATCACATAGCGCAAGCGTGACAAGCTCTGACGATACTCTTCCATGCTCTGCCTGTTTGATATATTTTAATTTCTCGTAGGGTGGAAAAAGATAAAACTCGAGAAACAGTTAATACCCTTAAAATGGGTACGTACCAGTTGCGAAGTTATTCTAGAGTATCCAGATACGTCTATGATGACTATAGCAGCAAATGCCGTGTCCACATGTGGCTCATCTCTTTCCAGACATTCGAGGACTTCTTTCCGCTTTACCTCATTTCCTACTACAGATCTCACGTAGTTGCTTGCAAAGCTTGACAAAATGCTGTTGGCATCAACACTGGCCATAGTTTTTTTCAAGCTAGAAGCAGATGCTGCTAAAAAAAAAAAACACCCTTCAGCTTCACTTCACCTCAAACCCCGACGACCCTGCCCTCAGTGTTATCCAATTATATGTTTTATATCTATGATGCCGGTGATCTCCAGGAGATGCTGAGGAACGGATGGCTACAACAAATGCACTGGGTGCATTCAAAGTTCTTAAATGCAAATGTGGGCCAGCGCTGATCAACCAAATCAGACCAAACTTGTTAAGAGATCGTTCGTTATAGAAACACAGAAATCGTAAGAAACAAAACTCTTGACTGAGGACGACGAGACTAAGGACGATGGCCTCCCTTGATTCTTAGTTTTGGAGGATGAAAGGGTTGAATGTCATGCAAGCGTAGATGACCAAATAAAAAGGCGGAAGGATCTTCATCTTTATGCAGGAAATGAGCTGGGGAATATCAAGTGTTCTCAAAGGAAATATTCCAGAGAAGAGCCCCCATGTTCCACTTACGGCACTTGGAACCGGATGCTTTTAGTCGAGGTCGAACATCTTTTTTCTGGCCATTTTCCTCACAGCTACTGAAAAGATTGACGAGGGTAATCCTTTGATTTTATTAACCAAACTCATAGATTCGAAGAGAGGCATCATCAACGTGATCAATAGGACGCGACGCGGTGTAGACGGACACGTCAACGTGGGATTTGTTCTTCTCTTTATCTCAAGTCGCACTGAGAAAGTAGGCGCTTCTCCTTTTGGTATCGCTTCTTACAGCTTGTACCTCGAGAGGCAGGGTTGTGGGTCCTTTGTATCACATTGGGTCTATTAGGTAGTACATGATGTAATTAAAAAAGTAAAGAAAGTGAAGCCCTTGTTGGTGGGAGAGAAGCCCTTCTTCACACGCTTCTGATTCTTGACTTTTTTAAAAAAATACCTATCACTGTCCTCGAGCTAGTACCGTCCTCTATTTTTTAAGCATCGCTGGAGACGCGGCCTCTTTCAAACTTAGAATAGAAAACATCAAACGTGCTTGCTACCTACCTTTAATCAAGCTATCCCTTCTCTTCCAGCAACATTCTCAACGCAACCCACTCTACAAGCATTCTAGTAGCAATGCTTTCTCATAGTGATCCTCTTTCTTCGGGAGGCACATTTTCCTTTACCCCTTCCTGGCTGTCGTTTAATGACGATGCTCTTACTGCCGATGCAGAAGTTGATGGTCCTGCCAGGGCCTCCTACAATTCACAAATGTTGGAGCTTGGTTCTGAGGCAGTGACTGCTCATGCCAGAACATTTGCAGAAGCTTGCCCTCAAAGCAATAGCAGCAGTCTTCTCTCAACTTGGGCACAGCCACTGACGCCGCATGATCTCAATCCTTCCCTTCCCATCCCCGCTCCTCCTTACCACCAGCTGGTTTTTAGTGCAGCCTCCGACGTGAATTCTTTTACATTCTGCAGCAACTTTACTGCTCCAACACCTCAGTTGCAATCGCCCGAGCACCATTCATCAGCACTCTCGCCCAACAATGCATCGCCAGCCCTTTCGTCTTCTCCGATTTCGTTAGTCTCGCCCTCAATGCCAGACGAAACTCAACCGCAACGAAACAACAGCTCTGGCACATGTCTTACTACCGCGTCATCCTACCCTCTATTTCCCGACCAGTACCAAAATATGGACGATTGCTTCATCTTCCATCCTCTCGCCGATCCTCCTATGATGTCCACGCCACTTGAAGAGACGTCGTCGTTGGGGCAAGGCCTGTTACACACGGATTCGGAAGGAATTGTGAGTTCCACTTTCTATGTTATCATTTAATCTCACCTTCACTCTGTTTTCTTTTAATTATATATCATGCGAAATTGCATTTCTTTTGATTTTACTTGCTGTCCACCCAATGTCGCTGCTGATTTTTCTTTACGCGCTTGTACTTGCCTTTCCATTTATTTATATGTTGCTGACTTGCTTTCACATTAGAATGAATTCGTCCATCAAAATACATTAAGGGAACTTAGGTTTGCCAGTATCAACTACCATGCGGCTCAAAATGACTTGATGGTCGATACAAGCCTAATGGCTACGCTATTGCCGTTCCCGGACATGCACCAGACCTACAACGTGCCCTTTGTGTATTCGACACCAGAAACAGAATCAACCCATAAATCACCACCCTTTACCACTCTGAAACTCGATGGGACTTTGCCTACACCCAGTACTTCCCCGTATCCATGGAACCCTATGTCAGACTCTTCTTTTGCCGCTGCAGCTCAGCCAACCATTCCATCTTCCTCTGACGTCAGTTCTAAAGTGTATGGAGTATACCAGGCGTCTGCTTACATTAAAGCTGAGGAAATGGTGGCTTCCTCGATCGAAATAGTATATCCCTCACACACGTTGTCAAAGGCAGGCAGCGTTAAAACACAAGGACATCTTGACTTTGCTTCTAGTCTTCGTCATTCCACGTTCTCGAGCGACCTTCCTCCAATCGCACTATCATCTATCAACAAGTCTTGCCCCCTCCAGTCTCCTATCCTCGCCCTTCTCAACCCATGACACCAAAACCTCCCTCTTCCATTGCTTCATCATCTTCCTCCTCACCATCCCCCTCATACAGCCCACCCACAACATCTTTAACGCCCATCCTAAGCTGCGCCAACTGCAAAACAACAAACACCCCGTTATGGCGACGCAATCCCTTGATCAAGTCCCCGGCGTCCGGCGAGATGGGCGATCCTCTTTGTAACGCGTGCGGGTTATTTTTCAAGCTTCATGGTGTTCTTCGACCTATCAGTATGAAAACTGATGTGATCAGAAAGAGAAGGAGGGTAGTAAAAAGGCTGCGGCTGCTGCGGCTGCTGCTGGGATCTCCACTAGTGGGTTTAGCCATGCGAAGGGACTTGCTGATCGGAAGGCTGTGAAGATGGCTGGCGGTGTAGCATTGGAAGGGATGGCTGGAATTGGAGTAAAGAGAAGATGACAGTTAATTAACCATTTTCTCTATGTCTTCGATATTTTTAGTTTATTTTATTGTCTTTCTTTTTGTAGTCCTGCATTCTGTATTTTGTCTATAGTTTTCGTTATCCATCGCTTTTTATATTCATATCGTGATATTGACTCTACTCCATCCCTGCTTTGTTATTTGTATAATGTATAAAACTTAAATTTGCTTATATATTGCGGTTAATTGATTTTCCTTTGGTCCCGCACACCATGTGAAAGCTCGGCAACAATCATCATAAACATCAATGCCTTCCCCACCCACTAGCATGCAGGCTCTCGTCCTTGCAGAGTCTGCGCCAAAGGAGTCAAAAGACCGATACGACCCTTTAGTTCTCAAGACTGTCCCTATTCCGTCTGATGTGCCGGAGGGACATGTATTAGTTAAGCTCATGGCTGCAGCGCTTAACCATCGGGATGTTTACATTCGAGAGGTTCGGTCATCTATATGATTTACCACCTATCTTTGTTTTTTGTACCTGATGAGTGTAGAGGATGGCTTTCTGAAGGCGCGGACGTAACTGAGCTGCTTTCAGAAAACCCTTTGTCATCACCTCGCCTCATGTTTAGCATATTAAAAACTTCCCTTTACGCATCTAGGGAAACTATCCCGCGATCCAGTATGGCTCTATCCTTGGTTCAGATGGTGCAGGGATCGTCGTCGCAAGCAATCCCAAGGATCCCAACATTATTGGAAAAAGGGTCGTTTTGAATCCTACAGTTGGGTGGGAGGAGGACCCTGAGACTCCTGAAAATATCTTCGAGTTTGGTATTATGGGTCATTTGCCGTTGCCAGGTGATTATTTTCTTTCTGTTCCTGAGCATTTCTCATCCTTGTTTATCTTTCGTGATCGCATACTATATTAACACTGTGCTTTAATAGGCACCTTCGCGGAATACATCTGCGTCCCCAAGTCCGCCGCCATCCAACTCCCAGAACATCTTTCATTCGTTGATGGTTCTTCGTTCCCAGTTGCAGGTAAATTCCCCGCTACTCCCATCATTTTGTATTGACTATCTGATTTCATTTTTAAGGCGTGACTGCTTGGCGAGCCGTCTTCACCCTTGGAAAACTTAAACCCGGCCACAAAGTCCTTATTCCTGGAATCGGCGGTGGAGTTGCATTATTTGCGCTCCAGTTTGCTATTGCGGCTGGCGCGACGGTTTATGTGACCTCATCGTCTGACGACAAGATTAAGAAGGCGGTTGGTCTTGGTGCGGAAGGGGGCGTGAATTATCGGAATGGTAAGACCACTTTCATGCTCTTCTTTTGCTCGTTTTTGCGAAACTTTGTTTTGTTTGTTTGCATATACGTTGATGTTTAATATCTGATGTTATGATTCGTTTTCGAAGATTCTTGGGTGTCGGAACTTGAGTCGGAGTCCGGAGGCTTCTTTGATCTCGTCGTGGACGGAGCGGCCGGCCCCAACGTCAAGTCATACGTCAGACTTTTAAAGCCTGGAGGTCGGTTTTCCCAACATTTCTCTGCTTTCCTTTATTATCTAATTGCTCATTTTGTGGATACGTCAGGCACTATCGCAATTTATGGCGCTGTATCTGGCTCTACCGGTACTATTAACTTCCCTTACTTGTGGTTCAAGCACCTTACTATAAAGGGTGCATGTATGGGCAGCTTGAAGGAATTTAAGGACATGATGAAATTTGTGGACCAGCACAAAATTAAGCCCGTTATCGCTGGGACTTATCGAACTCTTGGAGATGCCGAGAAAGCCTTTGAAATTATGAGGTCAGTTACCCCCCCTTCCGCTTCCCTTTTTTATTGAAAACACGAAAAATTATATGAGTTTTGAAGAACATATGAAGTCAGGATTCGCAGTAAGGGAGTAGGCACTCTGCCTTGTAGGAATTTCATCTATTCTTACTACCGCGATCTACAGACTCTTTTCACTTTGGTCTTTGGCCGTATATTGCATCTTTCCCTTAACCCCTTAATCGTTGTTGTTTCCTTCTAACGTCTACTTCTCCATCTCTCCTAATATTACGGTCACGATGGCACCGTCGGAAAATGTACAGGGATGGAAAGCAATTTGGGAAACTTGTGATTGACATTGAGGGCAAATCTTCAAAGTTATAAATATTAAAAATGTGGAACGGCATGCAGGCCGAGTGCACGTAATAAGTCTAGGCTGTTAGTTTCCGCATAATAAATAAATAGAACACTATGATTGGAACAGGAAGGGTGGAGATCCTGACTCATTTTCCTGTATTAGACCTCAAGCTACCAAGAAAGTAGGGGGGCACGGTTTAATATTATGGTTTCTTTGATCTTTCTACTTTCGTTTTATTTTGATTGTAATAAACAAAGGGAATCTACTTTTGAATATGTGGGAATTGAGATCGCTTGTACAGATTTTTAAAGAATATGTATGTTTTTGTAGTGTGAAAGGAATAGGAGAGAGTTTATAAATAAAAACCAACTAAAAGAACCCTGTATTGCTTTTCATGTAGCCACCTGCGACACCTTGCATAACACCACTACCGGCGACACTTTTAACTGCCTCGTTTCTGGCATCATCAACGGTTAGGCCTTTGACCCTGTAATAGTAGTGGGTCCTTTTGTACAGATACCTATGAGGCAGGGGTACATATTGTTAAATCCAGCATAATTGTGCAGAGACTTACAATTGTACGAGCCCGTGAACGAGCCACATGGATGAGGACACGCTGCATAGGATTCCGGATACGATTTTGTTGTCTGTAACAACAGAAATGGTGTTGATGATACCAGAGGAGCCAGAGCCTTCGTGACAAAAAGTTAGTTTGTTATTGAAACAATGGAGTATGAGATGAGACTGACTTGGAATGCCGAGCGCCATGTAAAACACAAACAGAATGTGCCATCCGCCAAAGAAAAAGAAGAAATAAAACAACATGGAGCTGTCTTTCTTGAAACCGTTGTAAACTATGAAAATAAAATATGTTAGTATTGGATACAGGCGGTGAGAAAAGTGCATAACTACCTGGACGGTACCAAAGATAAAACGACGCAATACCGATAACAAGAAAATACATAATGCTCACACCAAAATCTCTTGCGCCTATAGACACTGTCAGGTTACAATTACACCCTAATTTGTACCAGTAGTGTTTCCACTAACATGGGCGGTCATGATAGAAAAGCAGCCGGCCGAGTTAACAAGCATCGTGAGGAGCATGAAAAGCCAGTTACGGAAAATCCATCTCATGGTGACGCGACTTGGAGCTGGAATATCAAACTTTTTTTTAAATTGTTAGAGCCTTAACGCGAACGTCCCATCGTTTCCTTTTTGCTTACGTTGATATTATGATACATGACAGGCCAAAAAAAAGGAAAGTTCGGGATTCTGGGAAGGTTCTGCCTTTGTTGCTCTTGAAGCAGAGCCTCTCTTTTTGCAAGCTCCTCTTCCCTTTTCTTCAACTCACGCTCTTTTGCGGTCTAATATTTATCTTGTCAGCTACAGAAGAAGATAGCCGACAAACCTCCTTGGCAGTTTTTACAGGAGACTTGCCCTTCTCCATATCGCCATCGTCTTCCTCAACAGGAAGTTCAGCGTTCCCATCCTTAGATGCTCCAGTAAATGAAAAAGTGAAAGGGTTGACGGGCTTAAAGTTGAACCACTTGGATTCTGTGGGTGCGGGTGATGACTTGGATTGACCGGCATCGGCCGTTGCAGCGTCGAGAAACGGGTTAGTTGCCATGATCACTGGGGACGAGGAGATTATAGAATAAAGGGATAATGAGGAAAACAGTGAGCAATCACGATTCACTCATTCCCCGCTCCTCATTTCAACACACCGTAACTCGCAGTTATATCTTCCGCTCCAACCATTTGAGAAAGAAAGTTACGGCATCTTTTTATGTCAATCATGATCACCTCAAATGAGATTTCCGTTCACTTGGGAAGGCTATTGGTTTCATCTGTGGTAGTTTTTTGTAAGAGCGACGTCGACGAAGAGTCTAGAGAGCATGTCTCTCGACATCGAAGAGTGCATCGGCCATGTGCGGTCTTTTGGACTCCGTCTCAAGAAGGAGCAATATGAATTAATGACTATGCAGTCGGAGATGGACGGTCTTCTTCAAGCTGTGCAAGCCACGCTTGATGTTGGGAGCGTACCGCCTGTCGATACAGAAAGGTTTTCACTCAGGTCCCCGACGGCCTCGCTCTTTGGGCTGGTTCCATTTCGTCAATTTGTTCCGGGTCACAGCGCTTCAAACGGTGACTTTTTGATGGAGGCAAGGTCAAGATCGGCCGCTAATTCCATATACATGGGCCGGTTGAATCCCTCCGCCAGTGCCATTCTGGATCCTCCAATGCTCGCCAACATTGCAGGAATGCTTGACATGTCTGTTGAAGACGTCATGAACCGGTCTGAAAAGCAGAGCTCAGCAGCGGACGCTGTCAACGACCGATCGTCGATGAAAAAGACGTCAACACAGTCTCTGCTTAAAAGCCTTAGATTCAGCAGGTCTTCTCACTCTCGTAGGCCCTCACTCGGCCTTGATCTCGACAGAGATCGAGAGCGGGCAACTACCTCTAGTCAGTCACTGCGTGATTTCGAGAACGATAAAGTGTTAGAAAAGGTTTATCATGAACTCATTGGAGAAAAGATGGACAGGGAAGCAAACGAGAATTACCATAACAGGACACACTCTCTTGGCCGGCCAAAAACGACACGTGCCAGTAGCGGGGGCCGACTGATCTTGCACCACATGTTGGTTCGTATGTTACTTAAATTGCTTTTAAATCATACGAAACTAACTTAAAGCTTCATTTTTAGAAATCAATGTCTCCTCAGATGAAAATACAGAGCTTTTAATGTCGGAAAGCACAAGGCGGAAAAATAGAAGCCAAGCCCCGAGCCTCACTGAGCAGAAAATGTTCGAATCCGACAATAACCTCAAGATACACGGCAGTAACGTAGATTCTTCTGAGGCCGAGCTCTCAATAGAAAGAGGTCCTACAGTCATCAACAAGGACCTTGCCCGACTAAAGACATCGGGCAATGACAGTCATAGGTCCAATTCCGTTGTGAGCGTTAAATTTCAAGCACCACCATCCGTTAAACCTTCCGAGTGTGAATCATTAAATTCCGCCCCAAAAATCCCGTCGAGGAAAGCAGATAGCGTTATGTCAACGGCGAGCACCCGAGCTAGTACCCACAATATGCCTCTTCAAAATCTTCGAAACAAAATCGTACGCTTCTTGTACGTCCCAAGCTTCACCGAATTTGGGTTTAACCTCGCAAACGACAAAGGAGCTTTAAAATCGAAATCGAGTCTAACAGCTCGAGAAACATCTAACCAGGAAGGCTTCCATCCTTACTCAGCGGGCTTGGTTTATTGGGGCATGCTGATGTTTCGTAAGTTACATAATGCCTTTTCTAAGATGCCTGGTGTCTAATCATTTTACAGTCATACACTTGTTAGTACTTTATGAAGCCCCAGTAATTGCAGCTTTTGAGACTAGGGTGCATTCATCGGATTTATCCATCGTTCTCACAGCCTTCTTTGTTATCGACATCACAGTTCAATTCTTCTCATTAAGGATAGTAGACGGAGTTGTGGAGCCCAGCATCTTGGATGCTCGATGGGCTTACCTTCGTTCTGGACTTCTTTTAGATGTCTTAGCGACTATCCCTTTCGATATTATTTTAAAGAAATCACTACGGCACTCAGAGGCTTGCATCTTGATAAGGCTGCTGTACACAAGAAATCTTGCTCGGATATCAAAAACTAATGCCTACCTTATGAAATTTTCGAGGTGGATACAGAGGACATTCCGTGTGGGAGTCAGTTTCATGAGAATATTCCTTCTTGGTGGAATTCTCATTACATTCTTGCATATCCATGGATGTTTGGTGTTTTTCCTTGGGAAAGTCACGGGATTTACAGGAGATAGCTGGAGAAAGGTTAATTACCTATTTCAAGAAGAGGTGAACAACCAATATATTTGGTCACTCTTCGTAGCAACCGCAAATACCTTCCCAGTAACGGGATTTCAGTGAGTACTTCTCCAAGTAATAATAATTTGCTAACCCATGCTGTCTCCTTCCTATAGACCGACAGATCCAATCGAGCAAGTCATTGGAATTTTGTTGGCAATCATCGGTGCTGTTCTTTACGCCTGTCTTGTCGGCACCATCTCGTCGTTTAGCTTTGGTTTGGATTCCTCTGGTAGGAAGTACAAGGAGAAAATTGACGAGGTCAACGAGTATATGACGTACAGAAATCTCAGCGATAATATCAAAAAGAAGGTCCGAGATTACTTTGAGATGAAGTATAAAGGGAAATTTTTTGATGAAGAGGCGATTTTGAAGGAAATGAATGACTCTCTCCGTTTGGTATGATGATTTATTCTTTCTTTTATGCCTTTCAAATTTGATACCAATACTAATATTGAAAATTGTATACAGGAAATTGCCGTGCACAACTGTCAAGATCTTATTGCGAAAGTTCCATTCTTAAGAAGAGAGATGAATGATGGCCGAGACGAAGTGTTTATGGGTCGTATAGCAAGGGCTCTTAGACCCAAATATTTTGTTAAAGGCGACATCATTTTTGAGCAAGGCTGGGTAAGAATCATTTCCTATCAAGCCGGCTATAAAAACAAAGAGCTAAATGTAACTAGGTTGGAAACGAAAATGTACTTTATCCTCAAAGGAAGCTTATCTATCATTGTCAATCAGAAGGTGGTGGGCAACCTTATAGATGGTGCCTTCTTTGGTGAAGTCGCATTGCTCGGCGAGGTTCCGAGGACGGCAACCATTAAGGCGTCGACAAATACTGTGCTTTATTGCTTAGAGCGTCAGGACTTCGTGACTATTATTGCGGATGTATGTATATTGCACTTTCATCTTCGATCAATTTTTTTGTAGCTAACGTGCTCTTCGCATCGCAGTACCAAGATATGGCCATGAGAATTAAGCAGGTCTACGAGGAGCGAATGGTGAAGGTGAAGAAGGAAAACGAAGAGAAGCTGCAGCAAAATCAGACCAAGGCTGGTGACGCTGCCCCTCCAGGTGTTCCAAAGGTCATGGCGACCGCACCGCTTCAGCAATAATCTTAAGCTGAGAGTTGGGGTTCCTTGGCTTTGATACACATCGATTTCCTCCTAATCAGCCTGCTACATAATTTCTTGCTGCCCTTTTGTTTTTCTCTTCTTTTGCATTTGAAATTCATAGGGGCAACGCATCAACCCTATATTTCCTTAAACCGCCGCCGCCATGTTCTTCCTTTGTTTTATTGTTCTGATTCTCACATCGTTGCTACCCCTGTCTTTATTCCTCACATCTTGTAAGTATAGGAGAGCCTCCAATTTCAATAAACAATGAAAGAAGATAATACATTAAGTTCTCTAGCACAAGCACAACAACGGCAGGAAATTAGAAAATTGCACCAAAGGCAAAGAATCACAAAATTACACACATCCGGCTTCGAGACACGTGTTGAAGCTGAGAAACGGGTGGGGATAAGGAGTCATTGACACGAGATGTGTAAAAGCTACGGATTCTTAAAGGCTCTGGCATTGACGTAACTGTAAAATTGGCTGGTATCGATGCTTGCTCTATAATAGAGGATTGACTTGAAGCGGGGAAGCTATCAACGGAGTTTGATGTCAAAAGCATGCTAACAGATATCCCTGTAGTTGTTTCAATAGTGGCAGCCAAGTGCGGCGCAGTGGCTTCATGATTCACTGCACGAGCAGCAGAAGCAGTTCTTGCAATCTCCTCTTCGTTACTTCTCTGGAGATCTCGAATGGCGCTGAAGAAATATTTCTGCAGTCGTAAAGCTCCAGAGTCCGAAGATGTCGGAGAGGATTCTTTCGAATTAAATGCAATAAATTATCGGAAATTCGACTGCAATTATCGATTTCGATGTGCTTCAAATTTGGGCAGGACCTAAGTGTGATGTTTTAATCAGAAGCGGAGAACAGATTCACCAAATATTGACACAAACACCAATGCTAAGTAATGACATTACACACCGTATCAACTTCCACACAGAGGCCTCAGTAATACGATCACAATATCCCAACGAAATCCGCTTTAAGCCGAGAGCCAGGTAGGTCGTGACCGATTCTATAGTAGCATCTCCAATGGCAATGCATTCTTCTAAATCCAGAAACACAATTTTTGAGCATCGTTCAACGATCTGCTTTAATCCCTCATCCGAAATTCTACGGCAACCTCCCAGCTCTAAAGAGACTAAAGAGGGGAACGACAAAGATATAAATGCTAAAGATGCGTCCGTTATTAAGTCGCATCCTTGCATACACAGCCGAACCAGAGATTTGCGGGGTCGAAAAATGAGGCTTTTGAAATGCAGAAGATTCGGTGGGGTGCGGATAGCCTTTTTCGATCCAAAGCACATCCGTTTCCTTCTGACCCATTTCACGGTCTCTTTCATCCACAGGGTGGCCTGCTACGTGACTTCGAGAAAGTCCAGTCAATGCGCGGATGCCTCGATCCGTTATTTTCGAGCAATACGATATAGCAAGATGCTTCAAGCCTGCAACACCAGCTGTGGCAGGCTCTGGTGAGGTCCTTCCGCCAATAATTAGCAGATGATCATCTAAAAGTGTCTCATTCAGGTGAGACAGATAAAGATGCGTTAACGTGAGTCTTGAACCGAGTGAAGGCGAAAAGAGGAACAGGAGCAGCAGTTGCAATCCCTCCGAGGTCACATTTCGGCAGTGAGACAGGTTTAAGTGAGTCAAATTTCTAAAGCACCCTGCTATTGGCATAGGGTCCAGGAGCAAGACCAACAGCAGCAGGATAGTTGCAAGTGCTTTCTGTCCCATTCTTCTGTGACCTCTTCCAAGCATACGTATTTGACGTTGGAATGGAGATTGACACAGATAAACATTCTTTAATTCCATCAGTGCTCCCATTTTCGAATCCAATATTTATCTTCCCACATGATGAATGGTTCACCAAGTAGCGAAAACTTGAAAGAGAAGTTACTAAACTTCCGGTACTGGATTTTTTTAAAGCACTATGCAAGCCCGTGAGCGAGTTCCCCATAATTAACGAAAAGATAGTTCCGTCGTCACCGCAGCAAGTCCGAGGTATTAAAGTTTTGCAATCGAGGAGAAGACGCCAGTAGAAGTGACAAGGAAGTTGAAGATACTGATCTGCACCCTCTCAAGTCTAAAGACCTCAGCATGGAGCAATTCTGTGCCAATTCCATGACAATATTTGAGCTGATACCTGAGTTGCCTCTATAAACAATAGTAAGAAGAGCCGTAATAGCAACTCGATTGTATACCGAGTATTTAAAATTCGAAGGAAAGATCCGGCTCTATTTATGAGACTTTGTAAATGTCTTTCTGTGGATCTCTGAGGGAACGTATGGGAATGTATTTCAGCCCACAAGCTTCCATCCATTCCCACTTTATTCCACAAGCGAGAAACCTTTCCAGCATGATTAGAATAAATGCATAAGGTATACTTTACAAGGTACCTTTAAAGCTCGTACTAGATGGCCGACGTCAAGTTGGGAAAAGATATATAATTTGACTTCCATAGGTAGCATGTCAAACATCTGGCCCATATCGACAGGCCGAAGTTTGGAAGGAAAAGACACCGCTTCCGAGATTACCGACAAGGAATCAGCCGACGCCATGCCCGTGTTTGAATTTGGCAACATAGAAACTTGAATGCACCCTTCGTCCTGGAGCGATTCGGGACGAAGAGAGATTCCGTCGCTCAACAGTTCAGGCGCTATGAATGCAGAATTCCAAGGAGTAGCGATCAATTTCGAAAGGTCTTGAATATGAAAGGTACTGTTCGGCGCTGGACTTCGCGTTCTTGGATACTTAACCAACCTCGAAATGTTGGGAAAGCTTAGCCATTTTCTGCCAATTTGGTCGCTTTCTGCTTCTAAAGCAAGCTCTTCCGTATGTCGAGCTTGTTATTCAATAATCTCATATTTCATCTTGGGTCTTACCTGGGCGACTTGAAAAAAGCGAAAAGCTCAGGTATTGTGAAGGCAACATTTGGCTTTGGCCGTAGCTCTCTGAGCTCAAATGAAGAAGCCTGAATACCACAAAATTCTGCTCTCAATTCAATATACTAGTAATCAACAGCAATTACTGTCGAAATGAATGCTAGCGTATGAGAAAACAGAGCTTGTTTTGTGGATGAGTTCGACAAACCAGTTATCAAAAAAAATTCAATTCCGACGTTTTGTTGCATGGAGTCGTCTTCGACGGCATCAAGACTGCTTCAAAGAACTCATTTTAATGACAGGCAGTGCTCACCCCGATACTTATTACATGCACGTCGAACATCAAATGTGTATGAATTGACCCTAATGCGGTGTTTTGCGGAAGGCACAGTACACCTATGATCTTACTGAACTTGTCAGTCTTGAAAGCTTTCATTAGGTGGCGCGGGTGTTGATACAAATTGCCTCGAAATGCATTTGCTGGTGCATTCAGGCGTAGGTTTGCGTTGTTAAACAACAGCGCCATAAGAGCATTTTGTCCAAATATAGATTTCCAAAGTCAGGAAAAAGTACCATTACGATAACATGGATGCAGATACAGGGCATTCATCTGTGCAGGGCCATGATGTGTCTATGAAAGCGTCTGGCGAAAGACGTAAAAGAACAAAACATCACATAAGCCATTTTGCATCTCATTCGAGCTTGTACTCTGACTCAGGAAGTGAGGGTGAAGATTTGGAGGAGAAGAATGATAGCCGAGTTTATGGTGCAGCGACGGATGTCAAAGAATTTCGAAAGGGGTCTGATGATTTCAAAGAAGAACAGGTGAGCTCCTAATTAATTTCTATCATTGATCTTTTTATAGGAAGCATTTTCTAAGGGTAATCCAGGGTTTCGGAGATCGGTGATAAAGCTCGATGACATTATAAACTCCGTAAGTATGTCAATAGTAATGTATTATTTCACTTATTTCATATTTTCCTATTTTTTGTTAAGGTCCTAGAATTTGAAAAGGAGACGGCCGAAGCTGAAAAGTTACCACCTAAAATTTTCCCTCATTCGGGAAATGCTTCCATAAGGCAAACTTCGAATGACGGGCGTCATCACGAGGATTCTGGAATTTCAGATGTGGAGACAGTCGGCTCACGACGGACATCATTTGCGAGCGCATCATCATCCGGCAATGCTTGCAACAACCGATGCCCGCACGTCCTTGCACCTATTGGGAAGAAGGAATCGTATTTGGAGGTTCCCAAGTTTTCCCGAAGCGTGTCAAGTCCAACGGTGGGAACATGCAGTGTGGATATTGCACCTTGGGAAGACGAGGCATCTACCGCTCTAGTTACGCGCGGCGAAGGTGCCGAAGAGACGAAAAAATCCAAATTTTTATTCTCAAATTTAAAAGCGATCCAAATCGCATTTGAAATCATCGACGGGAGGCAAGGACACTGTGGGTAATGTTGCACCCGACACGGGCAACGCAGATGTGAATCTCACATCTTGGTCGAGCCAACCAAGTCTACCTTTGACCAAAGCAGCATCAGTTGGAGCCTTTAAAAAACTATTCAAGAAAAAACAATGAATTTTTTTCATCTTAATACATATGATATTTGTTTTACAGCTTTATAACAAAAAGTAATGCATGGGAATCTAACGATCACGTCAGCTAAAATTCAAGATAGTCGTTAAATCCTTCGAAAACACTCAAACAGTTGCAGTCGACGCGTCAACGACATCGCTCGAGTGAAACGAGGTATTTGTATCGCCAGCCCATTGGACATCGAAACACAGCCTCACACAACTTTCCGCAAGGTAAGACATGGTCCCATCTTTACCGTCCTGAGGAAGGTCAAAGAAAAGCCTACGCGCCAGCCTTTCATTCTTGTCAAAGGTAAGGTCGGTGATAGCCGCAAGGTTTGAATTCGACGTCGAAGGAGTGATGGAGAGAGTCAGACCAGATCGCGAGAGGCGAGGATCATTTGGACTCTGTTGAGACTGGCCAGACGCGAGATTTTCTGCGGATACTGATTGTTCTTGGGCTAAGGCAGCGGCAGACCCTGGTGTCTGCTCCTTGACGCATCGTGCCCAGAAACGAGACACAGCGTCACGGATAACTCTCATGAGATCTAAGGGACCGGCGTTCAGTCGAATCTCAGGGTTGCGTTCAGATATGCGAGAAATTACGACAAGACATTCTACCACGCACTGCCTTTCAGCAGGATCCCGGATGGCGTCAAGGAGATATTCGATTTGGAGGGCTATCAAGGTAAAGATGAATCATGTCAACTTTGAATTAAAGCAGGAAATTAAGACTAAAGATCATAACGAACCAAAATTAAATTCCTCAGGAGTTTTTTCGCTGACAGTAGGATCTCTCGGTAAGAACTCTCTTCCCACGGCGATACCCTGACATTTGTTTAACACATGCCATACCTTGGGGTAGAAGTCAGGCGGTGCCCTATTGAGAGCACCGTCATTCTTTCTCCTACGCAGCCACTTTCCGTTTGAAGGCATAAGTGGTGATGCTGAAGACCCAGGTGTAAGAAGCTTAGCCTGACTCTGACTCGGGAACGCCGCAAGCATTTTTTTCCTTCTAGCCACAAGATCAATACTCTTGTGAATCATCTCCGTTGGCCCAAGATGAGCTGCTCGGTGGGTCTCAGGGACAGAGCCTCGATCGGCGCCTTTCTCGCCGATCAAGCACCACGAGTCACGGTATCGAACATCACGAATCTTTGCTGAACCAAGAGATTCGCAGGCAGTTTTCGCGGCCTCCGAAAGATGCTCCGTTGCGTCATCCTACCACATCATGAAGAGTATTTAGATAAAATTATATAAAGAAGAGAGTAAAAGTGTATACCTTCGCAACAACAAGTACAATCATACCAGGCTCCAACCACTCAATCATCTTTGCAAACTCATCCGACTCCTCGGACGAGATATGAGAGTCAAATGCAGCTGTCTCAACCAACGACCCGTCAAGCGGATCCAAAACGATTATATTAAGTCCACGGCCAAAGATAGCCGGAAGACTAACGGAGGCACCATCTTTCAATATCTCTACCTTTGCAAAGTTCCCAGCAGCAAAACCACCTGACTGGGTTGCGATAGTGAGACTTGATGGGAGAACGATGCCCGTCGTAGACATTTTTAAGGGGTTGTCGACAACACCATTGTTCTGAACTTGAATACTACGCCAGCGAGAAAGCGTAGACATACCTACACCGATCACGTCAGTCACGTTACTGGTTTGCTCGCGAGTGGATAGCACCGTAGCTAAGAGCGACTTGAGCTCATAAGGGCTCAGCTAACAAAAGGAAGTAATGTAAAAGTATGTGTTAGAATTAATAATTGTTCATTGCAATTGAGGCTTGAGAAGTGACAAAGAAAATATTCACCTGCATCAGCAACTCAATGGCCTCCTCCTCATCACATCCACGCATCCGAGAAATTTCTTCACGCATCGCAATGACAAAAAAAATACGTACGGATTCGCTGAATACCCTCAAACAATCCAGGAGACGAGCGAATAAGTGAGCCAAGATAGGTCACAATTTCTTGAACAAGAGGGGCTTCACGAACATCACTTGCACTATTATAGATTGGCATAAATTTTCGGAGCATAAAGATAAGAGGCTTACCAGTGTCGGTAGATGATCTCTGAGAGTACCTCCGGACTCAAAGGGTTCGTGATCGCAAATTCCTGTGGTCCCAAACCGACAGTGACAGGTTTACTGCGAATCAAAAGATCCGTAATGTTGATAGTAAGGGAGTTCACGACCTTCTTAAGAAGACCCGCCGCTTGTCTGACGATTGACCATAACTTTAGACCCATGGCCTTGACATAGACTTCTTCAAGCAAAACATCAATCGTTCCAAGGCCATCGAGACGATTCTCACCGCCAAGGCAAGAGTGAAGATCTAGAGATGTAAATAAAACTGGTTTAAAAAATTTAATCCTACAGTGAAGGAGGTCAATTTGGTCGTAAAGATTCGCCGAAGACTTTAATAAAGTCACGGCACTCTCTACATGGGAAGGATCTCCCAAAGTGAGTGTTAGAATATCCAAAGACGGTGCTGCGTCCCCAGTAGGCGACATAACAACATCAGAAGCAGGGGTGCTGCCAAGGTAATTAGTGCCCTTTTCATAGGGCAACGGTGTATCGATAGAAGTAGCAGACGGAGGCGGTGCATCCAGGGGGCTTCCCATGCTCATTCTCCTATACTCGATAGTGCTTACATCAACAGTGACCTTGCCCTTCACGCCTCTAGCATCATCAGTCATATCAAAAGAGTAGCTGCTACGGCGACTCAAAGATTGCTCCTCAGTAGATGGATCTTTGGCCATGGAGCCCGTGCTCGTGGTCCCATCGGCAAATGAGCCCCTTGTGAGACGGTTCGATGAAAGTCCCCTAATCGGCGACTTGGCACGGGCAACAGGTGAAGAGATGGCGTCCGCGTGAAGATTATTCGCGGAAGCTGATATCGACGCGCTAGGACCCTTTTGGGCAACACCTGCAGATGCATTCGTGGCGGATGGTCCAAGATCGAGCTTCACCATATCATCGACATGGTCCCTCAACTTGAATTTTTCAACCATATCATACTTAAAAGGCTCCTCCGAATAATAGGGACTCTTCAGAGGACTCCTCGAACCTATGGGTGTATGGGGATAGGCGCCTGAAAGATCTCCTGAAGAGCGTCTCCGTAGGGAACGAGATCTCTGGCCATGGCTATGATGATGAGCGGGCGGCCCGACTGGGCTTTGCTGATCTGAAAGCTGAAGCTTCTTGGATGCATCAGGGCGACTCCATTCACCTTGAAGAACGGATGCCCAGTCCTCTTCCTCGTTTACATCAGAAGACACGAGGAAGTCCAAAGACTCGATACAGGAGGTATTGATCATCTCCCCGAGCCGACCGACGCGCACACGAACGCCATTGCAGATTCCAGACCTCAAAGACATCATAAAGTTCAGCAAGTTTCTTTTGCTGTTGCTTCCGGCGTTGTAACGCCATCGCTGAGTCTCATTCGTGTTCTTTGTCGAACGGATGCCTCCAAGCATCTCACGAGTCAACATAATAATCATGGTCGGTCGACCGGGTGACCACCAATGATTCTTCACAAATGCGATCTCCTGTTCGAAAAGGCTTACAACTGAAAACAGGTATTCATTAAATGAACTTTTATAGCTTAAATACTCACGGTAGTTATTGTCGCTCACAAGATAGAACTCTTCTTTGTCCATGAAATGAGGTAAGAAAGCATAAAGACGTCCTTGACACCGGTATAACTTTGAAGTGCTGAGAGTACCCATGGGCCGTTTAGGCCTGCCAGTCAATTTCTGGAGAAAGGGTTATTGAGGAAGTAAATTAAATGACAAATATACTTACAAGCTTCGTATTCTCTCCCAAAGACATGTATGCATCCCGAAGGGCTGAGGGAGGTGATATGGTAATCGGTGAACAAGCCTCAACGGTTTGAGTTTCCAACCCAAAAGTCGCCAACTTTGCCTGCAGCTCTGCACTCTCAGAGAGAAGAACAACTTGAACCACCACTTCATTTCCTTGCTTAGGGCGATAGGGTAAAAACCTTCGACCTAACGGATCGAGTTCTCCAGGACTCAATAAGTCGTCCTTCAATAGCGATCCAAGTATGTAAAGCGACTGAGCCCAAACCAGAGGTACATTCTCGTTCGGAATACGATTCACGCTTCCCTGCTCAGCCTTTTCATCAGCCACGCTTCCTTTGGGGACAATGTACAGCTCGGGAACAAGCTTTGTTCCCGCCGGCGGGCGAGAGTGAGAACGACGAGGAACAGATGACATCCGGCTCCCTGCACGATGGTTCGGTCGTTCCTGCGACAAGGACGCTTTATGACCGTGGTTATGGTGCGAGTGATCTTGAGAGGCATGCCTATAAGCCTCTACGGATGAAGAGTCAATCAAAAGAGGCTCCAAAAGTCGGCGGTATTCCTCCACTTGAGCCTTGTCGTCACGAAAGAACCCATCAAGAATCATATAGGTGAAGAATAAGGGCCATTCACACTCGATGCCTTCAAAGATTCGAAGCTCGTGAGGATCATAATGAAGTCTATAATATTATTCAGAATCGTTTATAATAAAGTGCATAACGCAAATTGTTTAGGATGAACGAAAATAACCGAAGAACTCACCTGCTTGTATCTTCCAAAACGGTTTGGTGTCCATCGCGCAAGAATCTCTTAAATCCAAACCTTCCGCCAAGTTTCTTTACAATTTCGTTTCGGGTTCTGTTAACAACTTTTATATCACCCACTGCAAATGCTGGATAAGAAATGACAGACAGGACGGCTGCATCCACTTCCTTTGAGTTCGACTCGCGCGGCAAGGCAGAGTGGAGAGTCGTATAATTTCGCGTAATCTCATCAGGAAGAACATGAATGACAGAAGTCGGTCCACCACGGGCACCAAAAAGGTTGAGGCCGTTGATCGCTTGCAATGCAGCAACAGCCATTCCAATACTTGATGAGTTAAGCTCGGGATGACCATGATTAAGTTTGTTTCCTCTTTCCCAAATACCATAATCCGGTGTACGGTAAGCACCTGTAAAAATGGTATGAAAGAAAAGTATTCAGCGATACATCAGGCGCGAAAAATGCTCATCCCTCTCATCTTACGTTCGATATAGAAAACAAGATTCTGAATAAAATTGACTTCGTCAAGCGTGTAAACGACCTTTAGCCCGGATGCTGTCATCTGAGCTAATTGCAAAAGAAACAAGCTCGTTGCATCTATCTGCAAATGGCCCCATTCCCTATCACCCACTACAGTATCTCCAGTATTGGTATTGTACCTATAAAGTTTAGTATACTTTCAACACGAAATAAGTACTTTGCGTGCAATGCATGCTCAACATGCTGCGTGTTCTTGAACAATTCGACTTTATCGGCTTGACGCATCATGCTAAAGAGCAATCCACGCATACACTTGATGGTGGCGTGTTCAAGTTCATCTTAGATCCGAAGGGGCAAAAATTTAGTGGAAGGACAAGATCGATGAAAGCCTCACAGGAACGACCTCCATCGTCATCGATGCGTCGATACGCGAGAGCAAGACCCCAGACGGCCATGATGGAGTAGACGTTATCTCTGGAAAATGCATGAGTATTGGCCCGCAATCGTTTCGCTTTAGTAAGAAGTGAAAGCCTTACCTGACCCACGCATCTCGGTAGTCTCCATGTGTTGTGATGGCTACTGAGGCAGGTATCTAAAGCACATATTAAATAAGCACGAGCTTTTCGGAAGGGATACTATATGCAGCATGCCAGGATGCGCTTAGGGAGGAACGCCGTGGTGTCATGAAGTGATGCCTACCAGTCCAGTTGCCGGGTTTTGCCTTGTCAAGATGATGGATGCGACCTCGTTGAAGTAGACATCCAGCTTATCCTTGTTATGGCGAGCTCGCGACATACCGGCAAGTAATCTTATGTGCAAGAGAGTGAGAGTTTATTCGGAGGCTGAAGGGCAAAGAGGGTGAGATTTATAGCTAGCATACTGCGGTCTGGGAAGGGAAGAGGGGTGGGGCTAAACAACAGAAGCATCCCACACGCGGAGACGGGTTAGGTGAAGCATACCAAGTCGCTTTCAGATGCCGACAATGACGGATATAGGAGATGGGATGGATATTGCTTATCCTTCCAGTAATCAAAGGAAGGAAGTCCGTGTGAATTATATGAAGTAACTAATAAAATGTAATGAGATTGCGGATTAAATTTTTGGCCATGCAAAACATGAGCGGGGTTTACTTCTTCATCCGTCTAACACAAACAGATGATGGGGTGCGTTTTATTAAAAAAAGGCGGTATGTCAAAGAGAATGAGGGCGTCATGATTCATGCGGACTAGGGCTTGACTTCATCATGCTGAGTGTTCAGGTCAAGTCTGTCTGCAGTCTGCTGGGCTACTGCATCAGCATTGATGCAAACAGATGGGTTAGCGGCAGGCGGTAGCGGAACAGATGTAGGTGCAACATCTTCCATGCTTTCAACGGCAATCTCTGTCATAGTTGAATTGGAATCTAATGTTGCAGCCTTCGGTCTGGTCTCGACCTTCACTTGGCCGACTGCGACTTCCTGAGTGCCGTCCGAAGATGCAGCTTCCTCAGCATCTACCAACGCCTTTTGAGCTTTTGTAACCCTCCCACTTAAAATGCCGAGCCAAACTCCTCCCCACGTACTGCATAAGAATGAAATGGGTAGAAAAGCGAAAACCATAAAGCCGGGCCGGCTCTTGTAATCTGTTGCCCATCCCCACATTGCAACTGTAATTGGCCACTGAAAGAAACATTGACCATTGAGTATCAAGATCAACGCCAGCCATTTTGGTTCTGACACAAGTGCGGCTTTGTGGACGGATTCGGGAAGGGAGCGCTTCGTTTCCTCGTCGTCCATGATCAAGAGAGGTTGGTATACACGTTGAAGCTCCTTCCCCAGTTTCATAGCCCGTTCAGGAATGACGATCGAAGATAATGACTCTGAGGCCTCTTGCTTGGAGACGCTTGCTTGACGCTTTCTTTCCGACCCCATAACAGAAAGGTACACTGTCAGCCTCCACAAATTAAGCATCCTGCTGGGAGCGACTACGATTGCTCCGGAGTGAAACAGCATTAAGAATTTGTGAGTTGACTTCGATCCAGAAGTCTGTATCCGCCTTTGATGCCGTCTTGATCCAGTTGACCAAAAGCATAAACAGGATAGCACCCGACACCCACGATGATCAGGAAGAAGACACCGATGGCGACATTTAGTGGAGTGAGAAGCGGACGTATGGATTCCCAAGTGAAGAAGCGCTTCCATGATTGAGGACCTTTTGCGGGTGTGGCCTTGGTCTTTGGAGGATGACCATCGGACGTTGAAGCTGCCGCTGTTGCCATATTTATATATAACTTTCGCAGCTAGATCAAGTTACACAGTAGTGAGACAGCAGAAAAACAAGGGAATTCTGACAAGCAGCCACAAAACAAACCATGGGTGACGATGATGTGGACATTCCTGACGCCTTTCCTGCCTCAGGGACTTTTCATTTTGAGCATCATCGTCATCATCATGGCAAAGAGAATAGTGCTAGTAGAAGGGTGAATGAGACGAGTGATATGACGCGGGTCATGATGGATAGTTGGGGGAGCAAGTCATGGAGAACAGGTTCTCGTGGAGGTCTGGGCGATGAAGATGGCGAGCAGGGAGGCTCTTCTAGGGATTTAATGAGAGATCTGGAAGCCTTATCACTGGATCCAATCGAAATGCCGGTTGAACTTGATGCTGGCAGTCCCCTCCGGCCACCTATGTTTTCGGCGGAACGTCACTACGCCAGAGCACAAGAAAGAGAAAGAACAGCTCCTGCTCGTCACGAGGAACAGTATGAATCATGGGCATCAGAATCATTGCAATTGGAAACTCTTTTGACGGAAAATACGGATGACGTTTTGATGGAAGGTAACTTTAGATTATATTTCCAGTTTAAATACTTATTCTTGCTGTAAAGCCAGACAGCTTCTGAAGAATTGGGTGGATAACGATGCAGTTCCATCATATGACGTCTCGAGTCGAATCACTACAAAAGAAAAGCCTCGGACAATTGAAGAACTGTTTCTCGTGCCTTCAAGTAGACAAGAAGAGATAAGAGATATAGTTTCAACCGTCGTCTCTCAATCCCAGGTATCGTCTATATAAATTTGACCATATAGTTTGACATAATTAACATTATCTTCAGAGACAAGACAGCTCATATCGCTCTGGTTTTGATAAACCAAGTAATCCTAGATTAGTCATGGAGGCACGTCAGAAAATAGCCAAAGAACGAAGGGAATCCATGGAGAGCAATAGAAGGACAGATTTGGAGGCTAAAATCCTAGATAGACAACGACGTCTTGCTCTTGAACGAACTAAAAAGGAAGTTGAGCTTCGGCGGTATCGAAAGGAGATTGACGATAAATGGAGGACGGAAGTAGCAATGAAAGCAGCAAGGATGAACGTTGAAGCTGATTTGACGGCGAAGCGATCCATGATTATTGAAAGCGTTCGAACTGAAGCTGAGGGTACGAAAATGGAGATTATGTGAGTGACTTTATAAGAAGGTCATTGACTGTTAGAGATGATCAAATCAATAAGGAGAAACTAGAAGAGCAAAACTGAAGAGAAGCATGGAAGAAGAAATTCGAAATCAACGTATACAGGCGAAAGTTTCCGAGCTGGTCACTTTGAAATGTTTAAAGACTTTAGGGGTGAGGCTCATAATTTAAATGAGTAATAATTCATACTTTTAGACTCATTTTAGTGCTTGGAAAAACCTTATCTTTCAGCAGCATCACAGCATAAAAAAAATTCAGGTTTTTTAACCACTTTCTTTCTCCACTAAAGTCCAGATGATATCAAATTGGAGGACTCTGAATAGATTCTGGGTGCGTTGGCGAGTGAGCAAAAAAAGGAAGGAGGGGAGGAGGTCAGCTTTTTAGTGATAGCTTTTTCTAAACATCTACAGGCAAGCTGAAGAAACTGCCCGGATCTTAAAGCTGGAGCATGAGGCCAATCAGCGTGCTTTACGTCATTACTGCGGATACCTCTTGTCAAAAGCGATGGTGGGATGGAAAAAATGGGCGCGTCTAGAACGTTGGTATTGCGCCACTTTTAATTTATTTAGATTTACTTTAACATTCATTATACAGGAGATACTAGGATCATTCGCCAGCAACATGAAGAAAGGTCTCGGAAGATGAAAGCTTTTATGGAACAATTAGAGAAGGCTAAAATCGAGGAACGAGAACAAGATCTTGGTTTACGAGAAAACGAATCGCCAGCAATGAATAAAACGAATGGGACGCCGATTTTGAAGTTGAGCCAGAGTTGTAGTCAATTGAGACACGTTTCGAAAAGTTTACCTGCCTCAAATTCTTTCGGTGCGCACCAACATACAGCTCCTGCAGCAGAACAACATGCTTTGAAAGACTTGCATGAGATCGAATCTTGCAATCAAGTGACCTTCATACATCCTGTTCCCACGACAGAGCCTGGAGAGAAAGATGCCAATGCGAAACTTGAACAAACTGCACCAAAGCCCAAAAAGCTTCGCTCAGCTCGAGATATGGAGCTTATCGAAAGTGAGCCTTTATGTTTATCTGTCTTAATATATAATCAGATATGCAAAAAAGGGATGAAGAAAGAAAGAAAAGAAAAGAGTTGCTGGAACAAAAACGGAAAGAAAAGCAAGAAATGTTAGAGGTTAGAATACACCACATTCAAATGCGTTAAAAGTCTAATTTTTTTTCCAAAGAATCAAAAAAGGGAGCAGGAGCGGCTGAAACAAGAGTCTGAGGAAGCAGAAAGACGAAGATATCTGGAACAAAAACTAGAAGAGCAAAGACTCATTCGAGAGGTAACATCAATATACCTGACCTCTAATATCAACATTTTCAATTCCCCAAAGGCCGAAGACAGAAAAAGAGCAGAGAAAGAAAAACATCTCTCCCTCATAAAGCAAGCAGACGATCGCTACAAGAAATCGCTATTGAAAAAACGCGGAATAGCTCCATGGCGTGTTTTTACGGCTCTTCATCGTCAAGATACAGACCGTGCATGCGATTTCCAGCAGTTATGGTCAATAAAGGGTCCGCTGCTGCAATGGTTCCGAAAGACAGAGGATAAATGGAAATTGAAAGAACACAACGCAGAGACGTTCAGAAAGAAAAGGTTAATTACAAAGTTTATGAAGATGTGGTTGAATGTAAGTCTATTCGTTACGAGAGAATTTTAACGAATATTAGACATCTTATGAGTATGAGGCGATGGCAGGCGCAGCATTGCGGATTGCAAAACATAATTCATTAAAGGTGACATTAAAATCTTGGAGGGAGATTACGAAATGCACCCTTGTTGAAAGATTGAAAAGGGAGCGAATTTTGGAACGCCGGGCGGAAGCGTTTGCAGCAAAGTAAGTCGATGTCATTAGCGGGAACCCGAGAATTTATATATTTATGTAGATGCGTCCCAAACGGTATGTCAGAAGATGGGTACGGTATATCGCTCTCGTGAAAGATGAGAAATGGAAAGAATATCGCAAACAACAGCTACGAAATAGGGTCAAGGTAATGAGAATTTTTTATTAAGTGAATGTTGTGCTGATACCAGAGTAGGAACTTTTAGAAGTTTCAGCATTTGAGGAAGCTCTACGACACGAACTTGATGGGTACGGTCGAGGTTCTCTCCTTAACCTTGGAAGTTTTATGGACGAAACGGACATTGACACAACCTCATGAACCCAGCAAACCTGATTTTTTTTTTTTTTTTTCTTCTCTTTTTTCTTCCTCATGTATATGATTGATAATAAGAAAGGGTATATTTATTACGAAACCAAAGGCTTTGGCAGAGGTGGCAAGGTTGAGATTAAAATAGAGGAGATAATACTGTAGAGCTTGTCAAAGTCGATAGGCTTGCTAATGTAATGCTCTATACCGTTGGAAGAGCTAAAAGATGATTGATGGAAACGCAATCGGAAGGAAAAGAAAGGAATTGAAATGGCGACAAGTAAGAGTCTGAAAAAAAAAAAAAAGGTGGTGGACCTCACCATTGAGTTTGTATATCTCCCATGACGTTTGCTGTTATCAGTACGGCTGGGAATTTGAAATCCCCGAGTCCTCGTGCAGAGTCATATTCCCTGTAAAAGTGAGTACTGAGACTAATACGGCGAGAATACCTCATGCTCTTAACGCTTCCAAACCCATCCATTCTTTTTTCATAACCCCGTTGTCAATATGCCTTTCAACTAAATAGAAAAGAAAAGAAAAAACAATACCTTGGCTAAAGAATATGAGTCACAAGAAAGAATATCTGCAAGTTACCATGAAAAGATCCGTAAGTATTAACGAAAATTCCTGATGCGGTTTGGACTGATACATCTCAAAGGCTTCCTGCCCATCATTCGCCATGATACCCGTAAGACCCACATTCTTTAAAAATTGATTCAACACTTTCAAGTTCACTTCATAATAGATTTAGTTTGACATAAAAACCACCCACGAAAAATCACCTGGATTATCATCGGCCACCAAAACGTGTATTTTCTTATCTTCAGGAACAAGACGAGCGTATTTAGGCTTCTTCTTTGTCACAGTTTTGTCTAAAACGGTTGTTAGTTGTGACGAAATGGTGAGAGGACTCACTCGGTACATCCGCTGTCGGTCGAGCAGCAAGAGCTGCATCACTTTCCGAGCCCATTTCCATTTCTAGTACCGACACAATCTTCTCACAAGAACCTGAAACAGCCATCAAAGCGGTCTTCAATTTAATAGGTCTTGAAAAAAGCTTTCTAGACCCAGTATCAATCAACCAGGGCTATTCTTTGGAATATTTCTGAGCTGGGGAGTACTAAAGTAGACCAACGTTCCGAAATTAACAATCGACTTTTCTTTAGCAATAGTCTCCAAGGATTCAATCAACGATGAGGCCTCAAAAAATTGACTTGACACGCAAATCACTCTTGTCTTGATGTTTGGCGAGGCATGCGTTTGAAGTAGACTCACGGCTGCGTCGTTCGTGTCTGCGCTATAGACTGCTTTCACACCAAGCCGTAAAAGCTCCTTAGAGAGATTGTTTCTCGTCATCGTCCACGGACAGACTACAAAGACTTGACCGTCTAAAGCAATTTCGGGTGGAGCAACGATGGATTAGTCTGAGTGAACTCGATGGAAAATTCAAATGTGCTGCCTTTTCCAAGCTGGCTATTACAGTCAACGCTCCCGCCCATCTCATTCGCAATGTGTTTACAGATGGCAAGACCTAATCCAGATCCTTCAAACTTTCGTGTCATGGAGTTATCAATCTATGTCAAAAGTTAAAAACACGAGATGGAGGAAATTAAGAAACCTGTGAAAACGGTGTAAACAGAAGATCTTTTTTACTTGGATCAAAACCGACTCCAGTGTCGTGGACGGCGAAATGCAGTTTATTGGGTCCAGTGAGATTGATGTCAACGTAAACTTCGCCTCCAGTTCTTGAGAAAAAAAAAAGATCAGGTTTAACATTAATAAAAACGATCGCTTACTCTGTAAACTTGACCGCATTCCCGCAAACTACCCCCACATTAAAATTTTAAATAATGTAATAACTTACTGTTAACAAGAATCTGACGGAGTCTGTTTCTATCTGCAACAATATTGAACGGAACGTCGTTCGCAAAAGTATATGAGAGGACTATTAAAGTCAGCCTACTCAACCCCATGTTTTGGTTCTCACCAATATCCTTTTCACCCATTGTTCCAGAAATCAAATCAAACGTCTCATCAATAAGTTCGTGCAGTACAAATGGTTCAGAGTTAAGCTTAAGTTGCCCAGCCTCGATATTATTCAACTCAAGAATATCATTCACCACGGTTAACAGCGCATGCGAACTGTATCTAATGGTTTGAACAAAGTCTTGCTGATCTGGAGCGAGTGATGTCTCGGATAGAAATTGGGACATGCCGCAAATGCTTGATAACGGCGTCCTCAGTTCATGGGACATGTTCGCAAGGAATCTTGTATATCGATTAGACTAACATAACAGAGCTTTAAAAAAACTTTACCGGCTCTTTGCCTCGCTGACATCTTTAAGCTTAATTTCGAGTTTCTTTTGGTCTAAAAAGAAGCAAAGTTACAGGCGAAAAATAAAACAAAAAGATCAACAAACCATCAATATCAGTCAAAGCTCCTAAAACCTGTACAGATAAGATGTTAAACGTGTTTTAACGAAAACTATCGTTACCTTCATTCCCTCACTATCTTCACACGTGACAGCCCTAAAAATGTGCCACTTATATTCTCCCGAAACTGAACCAATACGAATTTCCATCTTTGCGTGTCCGTCTTCCACAATCTGTCCAAAGAATCCCTCCACAAAATTTCCCAACAAAGCAGCATCATCCGGATGAACAGCATTCTTCCACTGCATCCCCAACGAACTTTCCAAATCCATGCCAGTCAGTTGAGTCCAACCTTGATTTGCAAAAAGGAGGGTTCCATCTCTCGTACACGTCACAACAATGTGGGGGACAGTTTGAGCTAAAAGTCGGTACTTTCTTTCACTCGCTTCAACTTCCATGTGATTCACTCTCTCCTCTTCACTTCGTTTCTTTTCCGTGATATCAGTGACAACTCCATACCAGATGATACCGCCGTCATCGACAGGCTTGATTTTTGCGAAAACCCAACGATAGTGGCCTGTAGCATATCAGAGGAGATTGTTTTTTTTGCATCGAGCCCCCGTACCTTCATGGTTTTTCAAACGATATTCTTTCTGTTATGGAAAAAAATAATGATTTAAGTAACTACGTTCTATAGCAGACTTTTAATAAATACCTCAAACGGACTCTTGGTATTCAGCGATTGATTCCACATACTAAAAACCCCAGCTGCATCATCTGGATGCAAATATTTCGTCCTAAATAACATCAACGTCTTGAAATCCAACCAGTCCACGCCCTACCATCCGAATTTCAGAATCTCACTTTTATTCACCCCATAAAAATCCGCCGTGGTTTGATTGATGTAAGTCGCTTGCCCCGTCGTAGCATCGCAAACAAAAACATGGCAATCCACGTTTTCGATAATCTGCTCATACTCGTTCATGTAACTCGCATTACGAAAGCCAAGGGTGATAAAGGACGCCAATGTATCAAGCATGTGGAATATTTGCTCGTCACGATTAAAATCACATCGTATGCGCATGCAAATCATCCCCAAGATATCCCCCGGTTGACCATCATTTCTGTAATCGACTTCGCCACTCTTATTAAACGTCACAGACCCCGCGGCCTCCTCCGGAACTCTAAGCGGAACAAGAATATACTTGTTCTCAGGTATCGAGATGGACACATCATCCAAACTTTGAAGTGAATCCGGTTCCGAGAACGTTTCCACCCAAACGCTCTTTGCTTTCTGCAACGGTGACACGGTTGTCGCCTTTTGAAGCTTCTCTAGAATCTTGTCAACCCGTTCTGGTATCTGAGAGCATCCGTTGGTCGAGGCTGCTGCTTGAATCGCGTTTCTTAACTTGATTTCGGTTTGTCGGCCAATGATGCATCCAACTCCTCGAACCCAAGCTGCCCTGATACTTGTGTTTTGGGTCAGACTCACAAAGTATCCAAAGTCTGGGTCCGAGCCTGGTGCTAGGTCACCGCATAGAGACGCCACAGCATCAAAGGAAAGTGTCTAGAAACGGTTGTATGGATAATCGCGTGTTGACGAGGAGAGCCGCCGACAGTAGCTTTTGATACATGGCGTACAGTATGAGGAATCTAAAGGCTTTCGATACTGGCACTACTCTTATTAATATAGTATAGTTCAGATCGTTCTATAAGAGCCATATAAAATGAGTGGCTCCGGATATATATACTCCCAATCGATTCAAAGTGGAGTACAATGGAATCCCAATCCTTTTGCTTATAACATGGTGGAAAGAAATTGTCGCTCACGAGTCTCTCAGTATACCAGCAGCAACCACCTCTATCCTCATAAATTACCTGTTCCTCCGGAAAATAATTGTCGCTCACGAGTCGCTCAATTTACCGACAGCAACCGCCTCTATCCTCATAAATTGCCTGTTCTCCCGGAAATAGATATTCGTCAGCAACATTCTTAACCACCAGAAGAACGCAATTAAACGCAATTTAACATTGATAACAATCATCTTTTTTTTCATTAAACGCAATTTAACATTGATAATAATCATCTTTTTTTTCCTTCAAAGATATTCTTTTAATGTTGACTCTTGAGGTGATCATAAGATTCCCCCTCAACGCATAAATATACGAGAAGAAGAAAAAACAGAAAGGCTCAACAGGAATTTGTTATCCGCTCAAGTAATGTGTTCAAATGGCTTTGCAACAAAATACGTCGGCCAGACATGAAAGAAACATCAAATACAGACGAAAAGAGAAAGACATAAAAAATGATTGAGGCTTGCGGCTGCCAAAAATACAGCCGAAGAAGATAACAAACGGTGAAAAAAGGCATTGAGGAGAAACAAACAAAGGCGGAAAAAGAAAAGAAACAATGGCGCAAAGTGGGCAAAGATGCCCAATACACTGCTATCAGATAAGTTTATCTTCAAGCCTTGAGCCTCCTGGACAAGAATTTAGACCTGTCGAAAGAGTTCAAGTTCTTGTGAAGAACAATCTGGTAGCAAGTGGCGCTGCCCTGGCGGGCAATGATGGTAGACCAGGCAAGGAAGACCTTGAAAAAAATAAAACATCAATAATTAGGAACCCACGACGGAAACAATCGAAAAAACATAAAGTGTAAACTCACCTCCCAAACGCGGAACCAGCGTGACCCATATTTATCAATGATCTTGTCCTTGTTCTTCATCCAGTTCAAGTACCAGCGGTAGATAGTAGAGGAGTAGTGAACACCAATGGTGTCAACGTTAAGGCATTCGTAACCAGCGCGTTCGACCTGCTCCAACACCCAGTTGAGGGGGGCAGAGGCATCAGCACCAGGAAGACATACTTGGCCATAAACAGCTGTGAAACATGTTAACACACTAATAAAATTAGATCAAGGGCTACTTACACCCCACATCAAGTCCTCGTATTGCCAGGCACGACGGAGACCAGCGATCTGAAGGAAGAAGAGACCGTCATCCTCAAGAAGGTCCTTGACCTGGTGAAGGAAATCTTGGAACTTGCGAACACCGACGTGCTCAGCCATCTCGAGACAGGTGATTTTGTCAAACTTTTGGCGGGGGATATCACGGTAGTCCATGCAGAGAATGTTGACCTTGTCGCCAACACCGTTCTCCTGGGCCTTGTTCATACCCACTGGGTCTGGTTGCGACCAAGAGTGACACCGGTGACGGTGGCGCCCTGCTTGGCAGAGTGGACGGCGAGGGTTCCCATCCACATCCAATGTCAAGGTGACGGTCACCCTTCTTGAGCTGAATCTTTTCAGTAACAAGGTCGAGCTTGTTCTGCTGGAGTTGCTCAAGGGTCTCGCCAGAGTTAGGGTCAGTGATAATGCCAGAGGTGTAGATCATCATGGGGCCAACTGATGGGGGAGGGATGTGAAGGTTAGAATAAAACGCGAGGAAGAAACCAAGAGGGAAGATAAAACTTACGGAACCAGTTGTAGAAATCATCTCCACGTCATAGTGCTCGCGAACCTGGTCCTCATCCTGCTTCTTTGAGTGCCAGAGAGTCTCGGGATCCACTGGGTAAGGAAAAACTTGGCCTGGCTGAAGGTGAAGTAGAAAGACGCCCAGTCGTAACGCGCCTCAAGGGTTTCGAGCAAGTCGGTGCCCTCCTTCAAGTCAATCTGACCGTCAAAGTAAGCCTCGAACCATGTCTCAATGGGGAGCTTGCTGTGGCCAGAGAACTTGGCCTTGAGAGCAGCATCCTTGACAACAAAGTATTCCTCAACGGGCTTGTTAGGAAGACCCTTTTGCGGACGGATCGGACGAGAGATCGTGGTGTAGTAGAGGTTGTATCCCGCAAAGGTAGGAAGGGCGAGGATCACGGCAACGACGGGGTACCAGGCGAGGGGAATGCCGAGAAGAAGGACAACAGCAAGGGGCGCGACGAGGATCGCACTGAAAAGCTGTCTGTTGGAGAAAGTCTCTGAACCCGCACCCTCAACCGGGAAGGGTGCAGGCTTGACGGCGTACTTTGTCGTCATTGCGATCAAGTCTCTGTCGAGAAGAGATCGCAGTTGAACAAGTTTGGTGGTGGTGGTGGTAAAGAGAGTAAGAGTAGGTCCTGAGGGGAAGAACGACGAGTCTCCCTTTTTGAATGATTTTTTTTTTTCTTGTCTGTTCCTCCCTTTTTATAAAAATTAAAATTCGCCGTATGTAATATATTATTATTTTAATGAATTGTCCCCCAAATAATTCAGAGCAATAGAGTGTTACACATAACTCACACTCACACACACACACAAGTGACAATTATTTAACCTTTTATTTATTTATTTATTTATTTATTTATTTATTTATTTATTTATTTATTGCTGTTGTTCCCAAAAATAAATATTACAAAAAATAAAAATATAATTCATTAGCACCCTACCTGATATAGCACAAGCACCGTAATACAGGTCCTTTAGAATTTATTATTTATTTATTTTATGATAAATAAATAAATATGAGGAATAACATAGAGGAATGAGAGGCTAGGTATTTAATAATAAGGAATAAGGATGATTGATGGATGATCTTGGTAGGTAGGTCAGTGTTTATTATATCAGTATATAATTAAATAAATAAATAAAGACTCCACTAATAAATATACTGTCGGTCAGTTGGTGAGTTGTGACGATTATTATTAAATAGACTCGCCAATCACTTGTGGTTCCAATCAATTATTATAAATATATATGGACACTAAATAATAATTTAAAAATAGTCTCGGCTCTTCTCTCTCTCTCTCTCTCTTGTCTCTGATTCAATTTATTTTATTTTATTTTATTTTATTCAATTATAACTTTAAACATGTCCACTTTCGGACATCCAACATATTAAGTCCCAAGAACAGAGAACCTTCTACGTGTTCTGAGCCATTCTGGAATCAACGGACAACATCAACAACAACAACAACAAATGAATAAATATCTATTATCGGTTATAAATCATATATCCAGATAATTGAAATACATACATACATTTAGGGGGCAGGATAGAACCCTTCTTTCTGAACATCTATCATTTTCTACTTTCTTGTCGGTATGAGAGACGGAAAGTTGGGTGCGGGTGCCCGCGCATTAATCCTGCGTTCCTGCGACCTCCTTTTGGCTGATGCCATTTTGCCCACGCGCGTCTTCAAGAACTATGTCCCAAGAGCTTACGACAACCCTGTGTATCAGGCAGTGAACTTACCGCGGCATTACGAACAGACAATCGAGGAAACTCCTGTGCAGTCTGCTGCAATGTTAAGACGTGCAGCAAGGACACAATCGAGAGAATCTACAGGCAGCTCACAAACCGAGACTCGTGGAGACAGCTTGACACCAGTCGAGGAAGCAGGAGCCCATCAGACAAGTCCCATGCGGCCACTTTCAGCATCCATCGAGGAACTCTCAAGCGATGTGAACTCGTCAACCGAACATGAGAGAACTGAGGTGAAAAAGGATTACGTGGATAGCCTTCGACATATGGGCAAGTCTGATACATGTGGATCAAAATATTTACTATTGTAGATACGGAATGGAGCATGCGGACCATGGATCATCTGTTCAACGCATCGTTCGCAGATTTTGTGAGAAACGACAAGAATTGTGATTGCACTGGTCGCCATCTTGCAAGAATTGTTAAAGTAAGAAGGCATTCAAAAATTTATGCTTTTTATTCCTCTGGCATCTCCTATTCTGTCATGTTATGGTAAAAAAAAATATCTAACATTCTGAAAGGAATTTAAACTGGATCAAGTTGTTATGGGCATCAGGTGGCTGATTGACGGATGGCCGATTGAAAGCACTGCCAAACTGTTAAAGGCTGTGTTTGACGACTGGCTTCCGGAACTCGCCGCCCTTGCGATAGCGCAGATAGGAAGTTCATGGTACTTGTATTTTCGCCGTGACCTTCTATTAATTGACTAGGCCGCTTCGCCCGAAGATGGGCCTCATTGTTGCTTATTTGATGATGGCAGAGAAGGTTTCCGTCGTAGCTCTGTTCATTAAATCCTTGACTATTGGTTGGAGCTCTGGGTCTGTCACAGAACTTATTTCGTGTCTTGGTGAGTTTTTTCAGCTTGTGAATCTCGTTTCTCGTTGGTGTAATTGTTTTTTCTTTAAGTTAACTATTGCTTTTATAGATACTGCTTGAATGGGATGATAAGGTATGATTTGCGGCGAAAAAGGGAAGCTGACGAATACAACAGTTCTTCAATGAGTTCACGGAAGTCTTCATCAACGAGCTAATTGAGGGCAAGGATCATGGTGAAAGTAACAGCCAAGATCCTGAAGTCATGGTGCGAGCTTTAGCGGCCATGTACAAGACATCAATCGCGTCGACTAATTACAGGATTGTAAGTCAAATCATTTTTAAGAGTGATAAACAATAGCGTCGTTTACTAACCATATCGCTCTCGAAAACTGTTTTAAGCTCCTAGCCGATTTCCGCCTCTCTATTGCCAAAAGCAATTACCTCCTTCAATACAACCATTTTGTATCTTGCCCTCAATGCATAAGACAGGAGCGTTGCCCTTTCACAGAAAACTCCTTCCTCCCCGCACCTAGCGGAATCGTCAGGGCAACCCGAAACTCAACTCATGAACTCCCTGTCATTACCAACGCATCTCTAGGAAACCTGCGTCTTGCATTGGCACCTTCTATTCTCATTCCAAAACTCTAGTCTCACCAATGCCCCAACCAGCGCGCGATCGCTTCCACTTCGCTTAGGAAGTGCAAGCTCTTCCATTGGATCCATCGCGACTCCATCCATACTTCGAAGCAGTAGCGTTGGATATCAACCCTCCGAGTTGGAAGAGGGCGGATTTCAAGCAGCCGAAGCTCGTCAATGGACGACAAATTCCACGTGGCCCATGTCGATAAGTTCACGACCTGGTGCGTTTTCTGATGCAATGAACTGGAGAATTGACGCCGGAGTGCTTGACGATGACGAGGATGACGATGACTTTGATGAGGAGAGTTACTCTGATGATTTTATCGAAGATGATGATGAGTCTGTTTCTGGACCTGCTCCTCTCGTCATTCAACTCCCACGGAGGCACATGACACCGTTGCCACCAATCCCACGAACAACAGCATCAGCTCCCGCTACGATGAATCCAAACGGGATGTGCCGAGTGCATCCCAAAACCTAAACAACACGTCTCAACCCATCTTCCCTTTAATGTCACGGGCTCAAAACTCGAACGGTTTAGGAAGCGCCTCACACTCACGATCCGCAAGTAATGGAAAGCCTGCCATCTCGGAAAGTCGGTCAGCGAGTTCCTTGAATTTCGATCTACGCGAACTTGACGAACAAAGTTTCTCCGCGTCTCGGGCATCATCTGGATTCCTGTAATTTTTTAAAAACCCTTTATGAATTGTAATGAACGTGAAGTGCAAGCTGAGGAAAAAACCCCCTGAATATATGTATGTGCATTTAAAAATAATAACATGGGGAATGAGGTCAAATGAGAAACCGTATCTACAGGCAAGCTCTCAAATTAAAAGTCAATTGAAAGAACTTTTTCTAAGTCAGCGGAGAACATTGCCTGAATTGTTTTTTTTTAGAATTTCGTTTGAAGTAAAAGGACATTACCCGCTTAAATTCTTCAAACGATATGGAACCGTCCTTATCGATAGTGTCCGCTTCCAAAATGGTTTTGTCCACCAACTGCTGAATCTCCTCTTCCGCTAACGATTTCCCAACCATAAGCTTTAGAATAGCTTTCAAATCTGCATTATCTATGACACCATCGCCATTGACATCATAAACTTTAAAAGCAACTACATTTCAACGTTAGCCTTGCATGTCACCCAATCCATATTCCAAAAAAAAGGTGCCTTACATTCAAGCTTCTGCTCTCTTTTTGTATCCTTTGAAAACACAGAAAGGTTTTGAAGAAACTGCTTAAAGTTGATTTCATTCCTCCCTTCCGCATCAATGACAGAGACAATCCGGTTTGCAAGCGGGTTCATGGCCAATTCAGGAATAGCCAAAATATCTTCCGTCCGAATAGTCCCGGACCTCGCTTTATCCAGCTGCTTAAATCGGCCGTAAAGACGATTGATTTGATCGTTGGAGTATGTGGTGATGGTTTTGAGATGCTCCAATTCGGGCTCTTGAAGCTTTGATGACCCGGTGCCCATCGCTGTATGTATGGAGTTGGCTGTGTAACCACGAAATCAGCTCACCAAAACACCTTTCAACATGGGAAAGTTTCAGATCACAAGAGATGATCCTAGACAGCATGATGGTGAGTGCGGACAGTGATGCATCTACGAATATCAGAAATCTACCGTGCAGCATGGCATGCACTGGGGCTGCGCAATTTCTTTATACTTTTGCTCTTGTTCACCAGTAAAAAAGCTAACTCGCATTCTGTTTTATGCGAAATGAAGCCATCGTCCCTTTTGTGCAGCCCAAGGTTAGAGAGGAAGATGTGGATGCAGATCTTCTCGGATTTTTGTCCATCCTCACTGGAGTTGGGGGAGTGATTACGCGGATGCGGTTGTTGTCATGGGTTGCCCTCATTGGATCTATTGTCTCGTACCTTTCAACAAAAGGCAGCGAGCGGGAATACAGACAAGGCGCAGGAAGTTTATCGTGAGTTGCTTCTTGCCTGCTTTTTTTGTACATGATTTGGTTGAATTCATGCATTTTTTGTTTAGGTTCACTATCATGGGAATTATTTTGTTATATGTCAACTTGCTCTTGCCAAAGCTTCAGCAACCGCCGGCTTGAATGTACCTTGTAATATATCCTCTTTTATGCCTCTAGTTTTTTAATTCACTGTCGCTACTTGTGGGCAGTAGAGATTAACTTCATTTTTTTTTTTTATGTAATTAACTTTTGTTGTCGTATAAAACGGTCCATGAAAAGAATTGATTCGCATTAACAGGTTCTGATGTCGCTTACACACTGGTATACGCCGGCAAGCCAAAGTAAAACTCGTACTCGCTTTTTGCCTTCTTTTAAAAATGGAGACATGCAAAGAAGGAAATCTCCATCTATGTATGCTCAGATATAGTAGTAACGTTAAAGGTGTTATCAAAAGTAATCACGTCTACTGTAAATGTAATATCATCAAACATTCTAGCAGACGCGTTAATGCATGCATGACGATTTTTGACTACTTTTTTTTCTTCTTCAAATCGTCTCAAGAATGTCAAAAGAGAAGCAAGAACCCATCGCAGAGGGCCAGTTCTCAGACGCCGAAGAGGATCATGCACCCGATGCAAACCAATCATCTCAACCCCATGCAGCACCTCTTCAAGCAACTATCTCATCAACATCCTCATCAAAACCAACCTCAAAGGACTTCCCTCCACTTCCAATCAACCCCTCCTTCGTCCCCAAATTCAATCGCACAATCGCACTATCAGACCCTGGCACACCTACTGAGCCGTCGTCACCTGGTGAATCGAATACGGACGGTGGAGGAGCTGATGCAGATGGAGAGGGAGGTGGGATGGGAGTAATTCTGATGAAGGGTTTGACGATGAGGATGACTTCGACGATATGGACGATGAACGGACCTTGATTTGAATTACGGGGATCAGTGGTTTGAGGCTGGGTCAGGTAAGAACTGTGGATCATGCTGTCAATGATCGACCTTGTGCGTGTAATTCATACCTTGATTGCAGATTTCACGAAAACAGTTTAATAAGATGAGGAATCAGCTTGCATCTGGGGGTCAACGGCGTCGTCAAAGTCAAGTGAAGTTGGTGATCCATCGAGTATGAATGCACCTGTGAGGGCGTTGCTTGCCAAGAAGCAAACTCAAGCAAGTTCTGGTGGAAGTCATACCAAGACAAAAGTGGATGCAGAATTGGCTCTTATGGAAGCGTTGAGTGCAAAGTTGCTTCTAGAATCAGATTAGGTTTTATATGGTTTGATTTTGGCGCTGACGAATATGAAGATGGGTTTCTTTCGGCGTCGGTGAGCAGCGATGTAAAGATGAGCTCGAAAAAGGCTGAAGGTGACAAGTGAGTTTTTATTGCGCTCCATGTATGATTGCTGATATGGATTTGAAGGCATGTGCATAAAGATAAATCCGACAGAGCTACCGTTGAACAAGTTTTGGATCCCAGAACAAGAATTATTCTTTTTAAGATGCTTAATCGGAATGTTATTTATGAGATTAACGGCTGTATCAGTACTGGAAAGGAGGCAAGTAATTTATTTCCATGCATAATCTCATCGAATACCAGGCAAGTGTGTATCATGCCATGACAGATGACGGTCAACATAGAGCGATAAAAATTTACAAGACCTCTATCTTGACTTTTAAAGACAGAGATCGTTACGTTACGGGAGAATTCAGATTCCGTCACGGTTATTCAAAATCAAATCCTAGGAAGATGGTCAAGCTATGGGCAGAGAAGGAGATGAGAAATTTGAAGAGGTTGCAATTAGCAGGTATCCCTTGCCCCGATCCTCTACTTCTTCGAATGCATGTCTTGTTGATGACATTTTGGGTGACAAGAATGGGTGGTAAGTGCTCTTCAAATTGGTCCTTCTTCGTTACAACGATGACTGGATAAAAATAGGGCATCTCCTAGACTCAAGGACGCTGCTATCTCGGACCCTGTTATCTTCCACACGCTCTACATTCATTTGATTAAAATGATGTGGAAAATGTATAATAAATGCAAGCTTGTGCATGCCGATCTTAGTGAATACAACCTTTTGTAAGTTTGTTTTTTTAACTATGAATTAACGTGATACCTAGATATCATAACAAGACCCTCTACGTCATCGACGTTTCCCAATCCGTTGAGCATGATCATCCTCATGCCTAGAATTTCTTCGAAAGGACACCGCCAACGTTGTAGACTACTTTGGGAAAAGATGCGAAGGCCCCATGATGACCCTTCGAGATCTTTTCGATTTCATCATCACGGACTTCCCAACAATCAAGGCCGCAACGCATTTGGAGGACGAAGATGAAGCTCTGGATGTTTACGTCAAGTCTCTTCACGATGCTATAGCCGTGCGACCTTCCAATTACGGTGAATCTGCCGAGGCTGTGGTGGATGCCGCCGTCTTTCAGTCGTCTTTCATTCCACGAACGTTGGATGAGGTGATTGATGCGGAACGCGATATGGCAAAAGTGCGAAAGGGAGAGGCGAGCGCCGTTGACCTTTATGGAAAAGCATTGGATTGGTTCCGACCGCTATTGACGTGAAGCCTGCGAAGAGAGTAGCCCAGGGAAGAATCAGATGGTTCGGGATCTGGAGGGGATAATGAATTGGTAGTGATGATGACGATGACGATGATTCAGACGGCGAAGACGGTGAAGAGAGGGATGGCGAAGAACGCCGGTCAAAGCAGAAGAAAGATGAAGATAAGGAGGCCAAAAGGTGGGTCTTGGTACTTTTTTTTTCTTCTTCTTCCTTGCCTTAAGATTTTTCTTACGATTTGAATATAGGCAAGAAAGCAGCAGCAAAAGAAGAGAAGAGGGAGAAACGGAAGAATAAGATTCCTAAAGCGGTTAAGAAACGGAAGCAAAAAGTGCAGCGGAAAGGGCGAAGGGGAAAAAAGTAGCACAAAATAAAAATTAGAGGTAGCGGAATCCCAATTGTATCTGCAACGAGAAGAGTCATAATTATCTTTGGAACTTTATGGCAGTAATGCACAAAATATCTTTAGATTTTTGATGGCATTATACGTATATTTATGATTCGGCTGCATGAACCAGGGCCGCGGAACCAATCAACACATCATGGACGCTTCCCGAACTAATGGTTGCAATTCCTCTACCGCTCTCTTCATTTTTCGTTCAAATTCCATCCATTCCTAAAAACGTCAATCGAATAAGCCAATGTACATTATTTACCGCAGTGAGGAATGAAAGCTTCGAAGTTGACGAATTCTCAAATAGCAAATCTAGCGCTCCGCTTTCCACTTGCATCCTGAAGAAATCAGTTCTGCATAATCAATAAATTGCAAACAGTTGCTCGATATGCTGTTGTTTGAGGCTTGCAAAGTATTAAAACTCTCCCGAGTCTCCTCGACCATGATGCAATAGTCCCTGTGCTGCAGTATACAGAGTCTCTAACGCGCAAATAATGGTTGGATTGTTTCGCTCCGTCTTGGAGCTTGCACCCAATTGGGAGAATTGATGGATAACATCCTCGACTAAAACATTATTTAATAAGTTTAAGAAGCTTAAAATATCATACCATTTTCTGATTCACCTTCTAATGCTTCTTTCAACCTAATTAACACGTCATCAGCTGTGTCCATGAAGCGCGGTGGTGGGCGATTTGGTTCAAGTTCAGGTTGCGATAAATATTCCTTCATGCATAACGTTAAAAAGAAACAACATTCAAAACTTACAAAAGTACTATCAAATCTTCTTTTCCGCATAGCGAGTTCTTGATTCAACGATTCAATGACATGCGATTGATGGCGCAGAAGTTCAAAATCTTTCTGTAGGGACGTGTGAAGGGTGCTCTGCCTCTCAAAAACATCTTTTAACATGGTTTTAAACTATAACAGATAATTAGATTTTAAGAACTACACAACCGCCATGTACCTCATGTAGCCGTCCCAGCATTTTTTCAAGCTTGTCTTTCTTGGCTTCGTATATTTTAGCCATGACAGGTGCGCGGACTTCTAATTCAGAAATCTCGGTCCATAATGGCAAAAGTTCGGCTTTTCTAATTCGATCGACTGAAGACATGACCTCTTTAATCTTATTTTCGTTTTGCGTCAGTTTGATCCTATTTTTGTAAGCAAGACGCGTAAAAAGAAACGTCACCAAACCTCGATAATCCAGCATGGGCTTCAAGTTCACAGTCTTCCTGGAGGCCTTTTGCGTAATGAAGCTTTGCTTCTGTGAAGGACACGCCAATAAGTTCTTCAAAGTGCTGTCTCTCGGAAAGTGCGAATCTGGTGTTAAACATTTTTCAGCATTTTAGGAGTTTTGAGCCACCCTTACACTGAAACGAGGCGATCTATCTCATCCTCTAAGGTTTCATTAATTGAACCTAATTTTCAATTAAGATGTCATTGGTATTGTATCAGAATGAGAGCAAGACAAACAGTTTCCTTTGCGCATATGCGAAAGGAAAACGACGATTAACACAAATTCGAGGAGATTCATCACAAACCCATACCGCCTAGGTTTACATTCATGTGAGGCCTTTGTAGTACCAATAATTAGACGGAAACAAACTGAAGAGTACCTCCTCGCCAAACTCTGACTCCAAAGCCTGCGTCAAACACTGAACTTCTTTGTTCTCTTCATCAATAAATTGATCAATAACAGGTTTACTCTGAAAAAGAAAGGAGCTTTCTTTCTTTCCTGTTGCAAATTAGAAAAACAAAATGCCAACATTACTCAACCTAAAGCATCCAAAAATCATCGATACTTTGCACGCTCGCCAGAAGCGAGGCGTCGACCTTTTAAAACCGTCAACACACACACACATATATAGAAAGGAATGGAAAAAAGGAAACGACCGAATCCAACAAGAAGTCAGAATTCCAACCTGCTCTGACGCATGCGAATTCTCCAAACATTGTTTCATAATACGTCGATCCAGTTCCTCCTCCTGCTCCATCAGCCTTCTTAATCTTGCTTCATTCTCCTCCTTTGTCGTTCTTACAACGTTAACTTCATAGACCTTTTTTTATCCTTACCCGCATGATTTTGAGTTGATGGTTTAAAGATTTAATGTGAGCTTCGATAGGTTTTGAATGAGTTTTTAAGGTATCAATGTCGTCTCTTTCACCATTAGTCAAGAATTTTATTAAACTTACTTGTATTGTTGAGCAATGTAAGGGTGAGAGGATATGTCTCAGATTGAGATAAATAAATCTCACTTTCGACAGTCTAATAGCTCGTAAGTATATTAAAAGGTTAGAGTCTCACTGTATCCAGCAATTGACGCTTTGCCAACTCTTCGTATCTATAAAACGTAATTAATATTCCTTTTTCCAAGACAAAGAAAGTAACAGAAGCATTTTTCTTTAAGCTGAACAAAAAACTGAATATTTACATAACAGCCTCGTCTTGTGTCAACACATCAAATCCAAATGTCTCACCGATTCTCTTGGCTCCTTATCACTAACTCCGCCGTTTGAAAAAAGCCGCTTCAGGAAGTCTCACAGACTGATGCAACGGCTCTTCAAATGACTCTGCAAGCCATTCAAGAAGAGGTTTGGAAGTATGTATGCTCAGTACGTTTTCCAAAAGTTCAACGAGAGCTTCTGCGGAATGATTTGCTTTGCAAGATTGTTATCAGGCATGGGTCATTTCCATCTGCGCAGTGTTAAGTACGAGCCCACACTCACATGGAGGGAAACACCGCCAACATCATGCTGGTATCCAAGAGACGTCAGCACAGATGCGAGCTTTCCAGCTGTGTCCGTCATTGCGGACAAACACGTCAAGAAGATTAAATGATGGTTTTGTCCAAATTCTGTCCGGTGGACAACATTTCCTGAAGGGTCGAAAAAGAGCTTGAAAGAGCAAACGAAAGGCAAAGTATATATTTTATAAAGGTGTACAACGAAAAGTTTAAGGTGAAAGATGCATGGAGGGAGATGCAGGAACAACGGCAACCCCACCCAAGCCCAAGGCTCTATGTGCCGCAACAGGTGTGCTAACCGGCCCATGCGTTACAGGCGCGGTTGACAACGCCACACGGCGGAACTCGCGGTTTAAAGCACCCATAGTAGGAACTCTGTCCATCGGTGACAGCCGATACTGTACACCATCCCCATGTGCAGCTAATCCCTGCTGCGAATGAGCAGGAAGACGAAAAGGGTTCGTTGCGGCGGCTCCGGCGCCTGTATTAGTTGTTAATCTGGCGGTGTTGGACACAAGGACTTGCTGGACGGAATTAGGAAGTGATGTTTGCGTGATGGCTGCAGCGGTATGGGGAACTGATCCAGCCGATGTGTTTGCGCTAATTGGTGTGTATAGTTGTGAGTCTAAACTCGCGTTTCCGGAAGTACGATTTGAGCTAATGTGTGTGTTGGAATGTCGCGTTACTTCAGTGTAATGACGAGCGTTTGATATTGTGCCAGGGACCGTCGAATGGTTTTCGTAGGAGGGAGAATGGCGAGAGACGAGGGGAGCGGGATTGGGTTGGTTGCTTAGACGATGGTTCCCCAAAGCACCATGCGGTATGTTGGATGATACATTTTGGCTAAATTGCAATGTTAGATTCAACTTTCATGAGCAAAAGTGGCTGACCTATTTGCTCCTCGCCGTTCATCTAAAGGTTTCCTTTCTTTTGAAGATACAAAGTTTGAGCTGACATGCTTTGGCGCTGTCAACGAGATCGTGTTAATTTGCGGCGCGGGAAGAGCATAAAAACGAAAAGGAAGACAAATGTACCATAGTAATCTAATTTATCCGGTACCCTACGCGAATCGTCTTCCACCACCACCGTTGAAGAGCTGGAAGAAGTCGTTGTTGAGCGAACTAAGGGTGCAATTCCCGAATCTCCATGAATCGGCCCCGCTCCCGTTTTCCTCAGCGCCTCTTCTCTCTCCGCAAGAGCTGCTTCTCGCGCATCCAAACCAGCTTCCCTTCGCTTCAGCTCTTCTTCTTTCCGTTTTAAAATCTCCTCACTGCGAGAAAAGGCAATTAATGAGCTCAACACGTTAACCATAAATAGAAAAAGAACAAGAACAAAAAAATCACGCTTCAACTTACTGCTCCTTGAGTTTTCGCTCTTTAATCAAAAATTGCACTCTTGATCCTCGCAAAATCTCGACAGTGCCAGGTCGTTTCAATTGCTACAAATACGAAGTGAGAAATCTTACATTACAACAAATTTAGTACATTAACCGTTAACATCTGCCGGACCATATAGTTAAGCTCTGCTGAATACTACATAGCGTTTCAGTTCACGCAGAAAGAAGGAAGCATAGCAAGTTTTGTCACCTCAGCGGGAAGTTGGTTTATCCGACCTTGCCGAATCTTAGTTGAGAGAGCCGCTTGAGTCTTTGCTTGAAAGGGTGGTCTGAAAGTGGAATAAGCTTTTAGATGTTTTACAAAATTTGACAAAAAAAGGTCTCTTTAACCTACTCTAAAGCACAAAGTTCGTATATCAGGCAGCCTGCGTCAAAAATATACAACATTAGCGCCGCGAAATTCCCTTATCACCGTACCTAAAGCCCATATATCGGATTTTGTGTTATAACAGGATTCATTCACAAGTTCCTAAAGCAAATGGTAAGAGATCGTCACCACAAAATAATTGGACGAAGAAAATACTCACTGGAGACATATAAAACGGCGTTCTAATAATGACAAAAATATTAAACATAGCCATCAAAACACATTAATAAGAAGAAGTAAACGGGGGGATGAAGAACAAGTTGAAACTTATTACTCATGCTAATAGTCCAAAAAAGTACAAAAAGTACAAACCCAACGTAAGTTTTAGCGAACTCTGATTCCGGATTCTCAATCACCCTCGAAAGTCCAAAATCGCCAAGCTTTACATTACGCATGTTATCAATAAACACTATGAAAGAAATAGCATAAGCATTTACACGAGGTAAAGGTAAAGGCAAAGTCGAAAAAGTTAAATGCGGTCATCACCATTGTCCGGTTTTATATCCCTATTATTTTTAAAATATACCGTGAAAAGAGAATGTTGGTCAAAATAACGCTTAAATAAAGCATTTCCCACCTATGCAGAATGGTAGGATGATTTGGTGGCTTTCCCGCAACGGCCCCAGCATTATGACACTCATCCAAAGCTTGCAGAAGCTGCGTAAGCACAGCCCAAATAGTGGATTCCGGTATCCGCTTGCTATCAAAAGCATTAGTTCACATTCCGAAATACTCGCAAAATTCTCAAAATAAATCCACCTCTCCTTTTTACACCTCTGTATAGCCATAGCCAGATCTCCCCCTTCGCAGTACTCTGAAGAAAAGTAAAGTCAGCCACCGATCAACCTCACGAGTAATTGACAAAAGAGACAGACCCATGATGATATAAATCATGCTATTCTCCCGATCGACAAACCTCTCAAAGTACCTCACTATATTGGGATGTCGAAGTTCGCGAAGAATGTTGACCTCTGCAACGAGCTGCCGTTTCTCCTTTTCCGTCATTTTGCGGTAGTCGATTTCCTTGCGCGCGAGAATCTTTTGCGATAAGTGTTAAAGGAACGTTAAAGCAGATAAGCGGGAAATAAAAGGTTGGGTTTTAATATCTCTCTCATGTTCATGATGCGACAGATAAACAAAAATTCTCACCTGGCCATCGCTTCGTCTCCGAACCTTGCGGATGACACCGAATGATCCTAAGAGAAGAAGCCATATATATTACATTATGAAGAAATCTAAAACCATCCATCCTCTTCAAATCCCCTGTCCTCTAAACACCACCATGGCACAACCCTCTCTAAGTAGCTCCCATCCCTTTCCACAAACCCCAAGTACCTCCTTCCAGAAACTCCTCGGTCGAGTATAACACACTCACCACTTCCAATAATCTCTAATGGCTCATAATTTGTCCATCGTGGAGTCCTTCGTTTCCGACTATTCCCTTCTGTAATTTCCTCGCAGATGAAACTACCGATGCCTGTTATTGGAGACGATGCCCGATTCTACGGATGCAGAATATGTAATGACCATGAAAGCAGCGAATAATGCAGTCATTAAAAAAATAGAGCGTCAGCACACATCCACCGAAATCACGATCACAACTCAAATGGCAAACAAATCCTACCCCGAACCTCTTGCCTTTATCTCAAATCAATTGGAGTGCGTCTTAACCCCGTATGGAACGATAGACACTGATGATAAACCTCGCACTTGCAGGTGTGCGCAACTTTAAGCACTGACGAGAAGGGTCGAGAGGCCTTTTTTCCCTGAAATTTTGCAAGTCACCAAATCAAGCAAGGGGACCGAGAAGTCCGAAAGTTGAGTGGACTATCTCTCATTTTGAGGTCATCCCTCAACTCAGGTCTAATCGATCTTACTTCTTGCTGCGCATTGTAGAAAGGTGCATTCTACGCGAACCCGCTGTCAAATTAAAGTTAGAGTCAGCCTGAAAAGAGCGTCACAAAACTAGAGGACCGAACACTCAGTCTCATAAAATAATTCAAAGTGGGCATCAAATGCGCGTAATTCTTGTCCTCTATATTTCATATGAGACATTGGTTGTTGTTGTGATTGACGAAGAGTGTCCGAATTTCACGACAAAAAAAAAACACACCCTTACAGAAAGAACCAACAAAAAAGCATAACCTCGGTCTCAAAAAAAAGGAGAGGCTATAAATCTTCTTCCTTTGGTGATTAAAAATAAGTGAAAGTAAGGTAAAACTATAAGAAAACAAAAAAGGGGGGAAAAAAGATGGGAAAACGTTAAACGGGAAACCAACAGTGCGTTGGTATACAAAAAAAATCGTGGTTCACAGCCCCAGAGCGGGTTTGGTGCATCTGGGGGCTTATTAAAGCATAGAGGCATACCACATGCATAAGAATAAACGGAAGGCATCTGAGGGAGGTGAAACCTAGACCAAAGAGCCAGCCGTGATGACAAGATAAAGGGATTGGAGAATGGGAAAAGGAACAACGAAAACGATTTTAAGAAACACCACACCACATATGACGTAATAAAATAAGAGGACTTTTCTTTTCCTGTCTCCCAACCCATCATCATGACCATCATCATCGAAAACATATCCCGCTCATATCACCCACTCCACAATCGAATCTCATCAGGGTTTTTTTCACTCGCTCAAATCGTTCGCTAACACGGCCATGACGTTGTCAACGAGCTTTAGATCTTCAAGGAAGGGAATGAGGTCGAGGAGTTCCGTGTCGTTAGGGTCGTTAAACCAGCTGGAAATCGGGACGGCGTTCGTGGGGTGGAAAATGTAGGAGGCAGGGCTATTGTCGAGAATGAGCACGTCCTTGAGATCACGTCCAAGTTGGCCAAGATCCTAAAAATACACATAATGTCAACAAAACTGGTCTCCTTCCGAGATTTACTCGTTCAAAATGGTACACACCTTCACGTAGTTACCCTTGTGGTGAAGACAAGCCTCCCTGAACAAACGGTGCTGAACAACACGGTGCTTATCAAGCATATCCAAACGGGATCCGCATACTAAAATGTAATTAAAAGAAAAAGTAAGCTTGAGACCTTTGAATAACGCTACTTGACAAAAACCCACCTTGGACAAACTCGCTGTGAACACAACAACCTCAAACTGCTTGCCAAGCCTTTGCAAAAAGACATCGACTCCAGGGCGCTTAAACAAACACATTATGCACTTGTCCATCAATTTCGACAGGGATAACGAAGTCGGCATTGGGGACAGCCTGCGAAAAAGATAAAAGAATAAGAAATCATGTCGCAAAGAAATTCCATCGCAAGACATCAATTCTAAGTACACACCTTGAATGAACTGTGAACAAGAGTCTCGTCAAGATCAAGAACAAGGCACTTCTTTCCGGAATCCTCTGGCAAAAGGGGCGGCAACAACCATTTCCTTTCCTATAAAAAAAAAATCATGATGTGTTAGGACAAGCTTTCGGCATAAAGTGATGGTGCAGAATGGCATACCTGATGCTTGAAAAAGCCTGACGACGTCTTATGCGCAACCTGCTTCTGTTGCTTTTGCTGCTGAACAGCGGCCGCAAGAGCGGCCCTATCCACGGTTCGGCAGACGGTGCGACGCTGGTGATAATAGACTGAGCGGCGGGTATTGGAACGGGGGGCAGCGGGTTGTGAAGGTTTAGCGGAAGCAGAGGTAGGTTGAAGCTCGTGGTCTTCGGAGGTGATAAGAGGCTGAACGGGGATGGAGGGAGCGTGGTGGGAGGGAAGCGCATGGGGATGGGGATTGTGATGCGTGTTGAGGAGCTTAACTTCTTCGGTTCTGGATACGGCGATGGCGCTGGGACGCTGGGCTTGGACAGAGGGAGAAGAGGAGGATGCAGCGCCAAACTGAGGAGAGCAGCAACGGAAGAGGTTAGCAAATTGACGCTTCCATTCCCTCATGACTTCTCCACTTCCTCTTCTCTGTCTTCCGTTAAACGATGAAGAAGCGGCGGGGATGGTGCGTGTTGAGTCTGCGTTCTTGAGGAGAAGGGGGTCGTCAGAAGTTACGGGGGCGGTGGGATAAGAGGTCAGTGCTGGGTTGGGGCTAATGAGGGTAGTGTTGCTGACAGCTGTCGTGAGGGGCAGCGGAACACTTCCGCCTCCTGCGGATGCAGAAAGTGTCATGGATTGTATGGCAGGAGGCTGGGAAGCAGTGACGGAGGTGACGGTCCCTGTTTAGCGGAGAGGAGAGAGCAATGATGTTGTCCGAATAGTTGTTATCCACAATATCAAAAAAGTCCAATTTCAAGGCAGATGTGCAATGGATGAATCCACAACGGATGAAGACAGTTGACAGGCAGGTCGGGTGCAGGTTGCGGGTTGTAAGGAGTGACGGAGATTGGGAAGGTGGGCAAGGTTGATGATAGAGTGGTTGATGACGCACAAAACAGAGCGGAACGCAAAAAAAATAAATAAAAAATTTAAGATTTCGTCAAAGGTCAAGCACAGATTTGGGTTTGCGGAAGACGGAGTGCGGTTGTCGTTTGAAGTGGATGATGCGTTGGATGGTTCGTTCGATGTATAGGCGGATGCAGAAGATGATGAGAAGAAGAGAAGTACAAGAAGGAAAGGAAAGGTTAGCGCACAGAAACATGGATTACAACTACGACACATTTCAGCCAAGAAGCATGAGCTGACGCCATCATTAGCGCTCCCGTCCTAGTGCCCACCCAGTAAGCGGCTTATCCTTCTCCCTAGTCCGATTTCCGACAGGACATTTAACAAATCATAACAACAAATGCCCAAGCAATGCACCTTTTAGAATTCGAAGTTGCTTCGGAAACCGACTTCAAAGCAAACAGCAATGAAGCTTAAACAAAAGCTTTCCAATCTAAGAGGTTTCTCTCCAAAATTGCAGGAAAAGGGGTAGAAACAAATACGGATTCAGGGAGGGCGTGGGAGTCAAACCCGTAGCTTCAACGAATGTAAAGCAGGGTTGGGAGAAGAGGGTTTCAGAGAGTGGTGAGGGAATCTCTACGGTCGACGCAGAAATGAGGCAAAGGAATGGAGAAGCGGATATTAGGAGAAAGCGCAGTGGAGAGAAGAGGTTTGAAGGTGATAACTAATATAAAAACGTGGCGGAAAAACGACACCTTGCCATCAACGCAAGCAATGTGACCCCTCCGCGGCTTCCCGTGAGATGAGCCGCCACTGCCAGAGAATGGGCGGAAGTTTACAGCATGCAAGAATTGACAAGATCCAGACCCCTGTCCATCGCATCGTTCTTTCGCGCCTCCCTTAAGACCCTCCGATAAGAAATGAAAGCCAAATCACACGACCGGGGAGATTGGCAGAAATAACGTGAGTGGGTTCTAAAAGATGCATGTGTGTTGTGCGGGGATGACGAAATTCACTTTTATGGCAAGCAGCGGAGTTGAGGTGGAAGAATTTGACCGAAATTCACCAACCCAATTCCAAGCTACTACCAATACCAGCCCGTCAAGTTCCCTCATCCTTTCTATAATCCCTTTCTGACATCAAAACTATACATGTCATTCCAGCAGTGTCCTGAAAAATGTTCTACAAGGAGAGACACCTCAAAGTCAAGAAACTTACGTCGGGGAGCTTCAGGGAGTGGGGGTTGGGCGGGACTCGTTGATGGATGCCAAGAGGGCGGCGTTGACAGGATGGGAGACAGAAACAGTACGAGCAGGAGGTTTGCGATCCTGCGTTGAGAGATTGTCCATTGCCTTCAGTTGGGTGTCTTTCTTTTTAATCTTCTAGATGATAGTGCGGATGTTTAGTTTCGCGGTAGGATTGGGATCAGAGGGAGTGAGTGAGGTATGAGGATGAGTCAGGTTTGAAGGATTTTTCGTTGTAGCTTTTAAGGGAGTTTGGAGAAGGGTTGCTGTTAATGATATGAGATTCTTGCAAGGAGTGAGGATGTGTTGAATGGGATCTCTCTCGTGCTCTCTCTCTCTCTCTCACACTCTCTCTCTATTCTCTATGTCCCAACCTGCCCTCTCTATTCACACTCTCTCACTCTTGCAAGCAGTTGTATCCTATCCTATTCCTGGATGTTTGGATGATCTCGCTTTCTCTGAGTTTCGAATGAATTAGATTCACTCAAGCGAGAGGTGAGGGTTGATGGGTAAGATGGGTAGGTGTGGTGAGAGGTGCGAGGTGTGAGTAGTAAGAAGAGTTGAGGTAGAAGAACTAGTAGAAAAACCACAAGTCGTTAGAAAAGATGAGGGATAAACAACTGCAAGCACGCCTAAAACAACACACACGAACACACCCTTTTCCTTCTATCTTTCTTACTTTTATTTTATTCCTTTTTTGAGACGTTTTGAGCAATAATTAATCAATTAATAATAATAAACGTTGTTCAAAGACAAGAGCATTTTAAAAGCTCGTGTAACAGCTATTTTTTGATGCGTAACACTATGTTACACAGCAAAAAAAGGGGGGTCGAAAAAGATTTTCACCCTTATTTTAAACATAGCCAATTCTCATACTTAATTCAACTTATAAAACACATTTCTACACCCCGCTTTTTAACAAAAGGATGGTTGAGTCAAGAATAAAATGATTGAAATAACGAATGCATCAATTACACAAAGTTTGCGCGCGCAGCTAAAAGCATCAAGGATTACAAAAGAGATTGCCAAAGCAATGACAGTTGATCCGGTGAGCGTATAAAAGAGGCATGAAGAGCGGAAAGAAAAGTCGATAAATCAAATCGGTGACAATACTGGAAGAGAACAACAGAAAAAAATTGAATAGCATGTGCCAACAGAAAAACACGGAACAGCTTTAGAACATGAACGCGACAACAACAGCGCAGAAGGCGATGACGCTACTAACAACGGGTTTTCCCGCTGCAGAGGGCTTGGAAGTGGTAGCAGCCGTGGTTTGTTGAGTGACGGTGGCGAAGAGCCAGCAGTAGGACCGGGAGCACCAGAGGCAGACTGAGTGGGGCTACCACCACGAACAGTGGCGTTGGCCCAAATGTAACGGTCTGCAACGGTAGCCAAGTCAGCTGTAAATGCGGGAGTAATATTGTCTTCACTCTTCATGGAAGAGTTGGCAGTGATTCTGAAATCCCGGAGTTGGTCATCGTCAATTTTGTAGTGCTCTAAAAGATTTCACTGTTTAGAATGATAAAAGTCGAAAAAAAGAAACTCACCAAAGAGGGTGATCATCTTCATGAGAGGGTATCGGTCAAGCGTGGCGGGATTCGTGACGTACTCCCTCCAGAACGGTCGGAAAACTTCAAGACGGCTGGCACAGCATGTGACTTGTCTGGCAATGGTGGCAGAATTTCCAGGAACTCTCTGATCGATGATAAAGGCAGCACCAGATTCGGAGATCTGTTGAGTTGAATATATTAAATCCAAAGACAAGCGCGCATGCCTTTAAACACTTACCATGAATGGTTTGTTCTTGGCGGTAGCATAGACATCGTAAAAGTTTACTCCGTTGTAGGTAGATCCATTTCCACTTGGATGAGCCTGATTTTGAAGGTTCATGTCTGCAATAATTGAAAAATCACGAAAAAACCGTTAAATTTTACCATTCTCAAAAAAAAAATAGTATGTAAACAGGACCCACATCTCTCAAAACTAGGGGATGTTGCGCGGTTCTCTTGAGGGGATTCAAATGCTAGAATGGACATGTTAGATCTCTACTATAAAGGGCACCAAGTCTCTGCAAACTGCAAATACAATTATGTGCGAATAAACGGAAGCTTCAAAGTACAATACGGATAATAATGAAAATCACTCACGTTTCGCGTAAACTGAGAGACCTTGCCAATCGACGTACTGGTCTCCAGGGTACCAAGGAGAGAAAGGGTCATCACGGTAATCCACCACACCGTCACCATTGGTGTCAAGAGCTGCGTACTCTGTCGGGTCAGGATTTCTTCCATTGGGCGCTGTGACAGGAGTGCCAAAGGGATAACTAATCCCATAGTTTGGTGACCTGATGGAATACAACATCAGAATACGTGAAAGAGCATGGAAAAGGCATATTAAACTGACCAAACCATAGCAACTCTGTCCTTGGCTCCCCTGCGGACGATAGCGTCGTGAACCCTCCTCCATTGGGTAACATAAGCTATTGGTCGCCCGTGCCAGCTGCGGTGCCAGTTACCTTCAAATATTGGCGTATGAGTTTTTATATTTCAAAATAAATGATTAAGTACATACCGTTCATCTCCGGGAAGAGACGAAGAAAGACCCTGCGGTTAGACCTGTCGGGAGCAGTGATCTAAATTCCTGATTAATCGATACAACTCTAAACGAATCGTGTAGCTTACGTTGTAGAGTTGATCGGCTAGGAACGCAACATCAGCGTCCGTGATAGCATCAAACCCACCCGTCCCTGACGACGGATCGGTAGGGTAGACCGTCAAGTAAAAGAATGCATCCGTTTGAGTATTTTCCAGGGCCGTCAAGTCCCCAGTGTTAAGAAAGCCTCCAGAATCAGGGATTACATCCACAGGCATGAACTGAGCAAACTGGTATGAGGCAGCATTTCTCCCGATACGGGTGTTGGTCCATGATGGAGTATCGCGAACGAGATGGGGTTCTGCGGTGGTGGGGTTGCCGTTTTCATGCCAAATGGAAAGGTAGACACGACCGTTTGGGGGTTCGTAGAGGGCTACGATTATGTGACAGTTGGAGTGGATGATGTTTTAGAAAACCAGACATGTCAACGAGAAAACATCAATTTCCCAGCGAACTTCAGAGCAAACATTTAGTTACCTGCGGATGCACCTCCGATGATGACAGCAACGACGGCGACAGCAAATGACGGACGCATACGTAAGGATAAAAAAAAAAGGTGGGGAGCGTCAATTTAGTTTCGAAACACAACAGTCACAGCATAAATATTATTTTGCTTTTTTTTTTTTTTGTAAAAAAGGCTTCGAAGGTTCCTGAACATGGTGATACCATGGTACAATGGCACAGTATGATGAGGCCAGAACACAAACAACAATTTGTAATGCGGATGAATTTCAATGGAATAAGTCAGTCATCCCTGGCCATTAAATTAACACCAACAATATTAACCAAAAACTAAAATGTAGGCCACGCTTTTTTTAAAAAAAAACGGTAGTAAATAAGTCCTTTATCCATCCGTAAACTGGTGGTTTGAAGTATATGGTTTGAAGTATACTTTTATTAATGCATCGCACAGAGGCAAACCAGAAGGCAAAAATGGCAAACTTGATAAGAGAATATGCGAAAGAAGTGAAAGAAAAGGGCAAGGCTTGACAGAAAAATCAAAAGTACCATGTTTAAAGAATCGCCGCGACAACCAAAATCAGTGCAATAGCCGAAACTCCAACACGTCCAGCGCTACTCCTCGAGGAAGTGGTGATGGTAGTCGAAGGCGTAACAGTAGCCGGCGCAGTAACCCTCGTTGAAGAACCGGAAGCAGATGAAGGGACTGTGGTGGGAACGGACGGTGCTCCGCGTACAGTCGCGTTAGCCCAGATGTAGCGATCGGCGACGGTGTTGAGGTCGGAACGGAAAGCGGCGATGACATCATCGGAGCCGCCCATGGAAGAATTGGCGGTGATGCGGAAATCTCTGAGGTAGGAGTCTGAAATGATGTGTTACTGGAGTTCAAAGAGAAGAGAGAGATATGCTTACCGTCAACCTTCATGTGTTCTGTGGTATAAAGGACGATCCACAAAGTTGGTGAGTTAGAGATGCACGTGGGTATCAAACAAAATTTGGGATATTTCATATAATGATGACTTACCGAAGAGTGTAATCATCATAAGAGGGTAACGATCAAGAGTCTGAGAGTTGGTGACATACTGCCTCCAGAAAGGTTGGAAAAACGGCGAGTCTGTCAACGCAACACGTAACGTTTCTAATAGTGGCACCATTGGGTCTGTAAGCAATACCAAAAGCAGCGCCGGATTCGGAGATCTGTTGCAAATACGTTGTTAGAAATAGGAATTGCTGTGCGATGGTGGTGGTCGAAAACTCACCATGAAAGGTTTGTTCTTTTGGGTTGCGTAAACGTCGTAGAAGTTTACACCGCCGGGCTGAAGAGTTACGTCTAATAAGATAACAAGATTGTTAGATATTTTGGCAGCAAAAGTTTAAAAGAAAACTCACAGTAGTTAAAGTCAGCGTCATTGGGAACGTTGTTTTGATCAAGGTTGCTGAAGGCTATCCAATATACCAGGTTAGAAACTGCGAGGCTTTAAAGTACGATACGGATATTGATGAAAAAAATCACTCACGCTTAAAGTAAATGCTTAAGGCCCCCCAATCCACATACTGGTCTCCGGGATACCAAGGAGAAAAAGGGGTCATCACGTCCATCCACCACACCGTCACCGTGGTAGGTGGCGTACTCAGACAAGTCTGCTACTCGTCATAGGGCAGTGCGAGCTCCATTGGGCCCACTGACGGGCCCACCTCCATACGGATATCCAATTCCATAGTTTGGTGCCCTAGAGTTCACATTATTAAAATCAAAAATAAGTCTAAAAAACTCACCAGACAAAAGCGACACGATCCTTCGGCCCAATGCTAACCACGGCGTCGTAAATGCGACGCCAATTTTGAACGTAGGCAAGAGGACGGCCGTGCCAAGAGTTGTACCAGTTGCCTATACGTATGAGCAAATATTGTCAGAACGTTTGCTGACGAGGCTGACAGTTGTGATAACAGAGGAATTCTTACCGTTCATCTCTGGAAGAGACGTAGAAAGACTCGACGGTTCGAGCGATCCGGTGAGGTGATCTAAAGGTTGGCAAATGAATGTTAGAAACAAGCCATCGCAAGGCTGTCCGACTGAAAGCAAACACATATATAGCCTACGTTAAACAACTGCTGCGCAAGCTGATCCACATCAAACTGTGTAATCGCTTCAAAACCTCCAACTCCGGACGCTGGATCCGTCGGATAAACCGACAAATAAAAGAATGCATCCGTATTCGCATTCTCAAGTGACGTCAAATCTCCAGTGTTTGCGAAACCCCGCTCTCCGGGATAACGTCGACGGGCATATATTGAGCGTATTGGTATGAGGCAGCATTCCGTCCTAAGCGTTGGTTGGCCGCAGAGGGAGAGTCTTTGACTAGATAAGGGGAGGTGGTAGAGGGTTCGCCGTTTTCGTGCCAGATCGAGAGGTAGAGACGGCCGTTGGGAGGTTCAAAGAGAGCTAGAGATATTTGTATGAGAGGTTGAATGAGAGATCAGATAAATCACCTGCAGATGCTGTGGCAACAAGTGCCGTGATAAGGGAGACGACCTTCAGCATGGCGTAAGCTTATTACCTATGGAAGCAGGAAGGGGGTAGTGGCCGCATCCCTCCTATTTATATGTAAGATCTGGACATACCACAAAATAAGGTTGTTTTGTGTATGAGGTAAAGTTTGTCCTCAAAACCTAAAATTCACTTTGTCTCAGGAGTTCAGTCTGTAACAGCCACAGCAGAGCACAAGCAAAAACTGAAATTTAGGCATTAATTATTAGGTAGGTTACTACCACTAGATAACCGTAAGGTATGCACCATTATTTGTTAATAAGACTATTAATTATTAAATCGGAATGTTCTACTTCCAAACTAACGAAAAGAAAAAAGGCACGTCGAGAAGAGCTGATATCGATTAAGGACGGGACAAAGAGTCAACAAAAGAAACTAAAAACAGTTCTTAGTCTTTTCGACCGTTTTAAAAAGTAAAAGCGCCAACAAGAGCAAAAGCCATCAAGACATAGCCCACACCAGGGGACCCCTATGCAGCGCCACTCCTTGTTGTGGTCGTTGGAGCAGCAAGCAGTCGCAGTAATAGTTCGTGAAGACCATACAGAAGTGGCAGTAATAGTAGCGGTTGTTGTGGTGAGAACGCTGCGGTTGGCCCAAATTTAGCGGTCACTGACGATCAAGATCAGCACGGAGAGCGCGAAAGACTGCATCTGCATCGCCATTATATAAAAAGAACAAATCGTTGGCCAAGAAAGCACAGGCACAAAGGCCAAGGGCCATAGTGACGTGACTCATCGTCGACGTGTTTGCAGTGATTTTGAAGTCTCGCAAGTAGTTGTTATCAACCTTGTAGTTTTTTAGAGTCAAAGTGCCGGGTAATAAGGTATTAAAAAAAATAGTGTATCTTAGTGTTCGTCGAAGAGATAGAATGCCTCCCAAATAAAGCACTCTTGAGAATTAGAGCAGAGAGTTGGGCATAGCACGGTCGATGGAAGGGCGGACAGCGCATGGCAAAGGCTGTTGAGTGGAAGGAGATACCGAAAGCCACTTTTTCTCCACGCGAATTCTGCCGCCATGCTAATAATAAGTGTTTTAAAAATGCCCTCGCAATCACTTAAGGACTTGGGGATTGACAGCGAGAGTAACCACGCCGGCGCGGGATGAAGAGGAGGACGTGGTAAAGTAGAGAGCGGCGTTGTTGTCGTTGGTGACGTTTTGCCCTTGAGCTTTGACCTAAAAATGGCTCCGAAATATGGTGTCTTGAAAGCCCAATGTCCTCACGTTCAAGCCGTCAACTGCAACCAAGTATCCAGCCTAATTCATGGCCGGTTCTGTGACCGGCGGCATGATTACCAAATGCTTCTCCGTATCCAACATCTTTGTTTGTCAGCCCATCTCTTAGCTAAGTTTAGCTTGCTCAAAATCGCTGAAGAAGGTATGCATAATTCTTATTTAAGAAGCCAGAGTCCATTCAAAAGGCTCTGCTTATCATTGGATCCATGTCTAAGGGCGACATCACCACTCACCAATGAAGGCCACCTTTACACCATATCGCAGTACTTAATATTGAGATGAATCTGTCAATCAACAATCCATAACACCGCTCTTGAATGAATTAAGGCTGCCAGCGCTTGAGAAACATACCCCACCGATGTATGCTTTCGTACTGTGCAAGACATTTTGCTGGACAAACGAACAGATAACTATGTTCCAAACTACCCTAACCCTACCTGCTTACTCTACCAACACTCACAGACATAAATAAATGTGTCATCACAATTAACCTTGTGACTTGTTGACTTGTCATCCGCCACCTCTGAAAATACCGTCAAGCTCAAAAAGAAGCTGCCGTTGCTGCTGCTACATACAGTGCATAGAAGTGTTATTGTGCGTCAGACCAAACTGTTCATTTGGAAGAGGTTTTAATGAAAGGGAGGGATAGGCATTGATACTCTTTGACTATAAACATTCTCACTTGCTCCACCATACAGTGGCGTGTTGTTCAATCATTCATTTTACTATCTTGGAAAGGGGTTTGAAAGCGCTGCTTGGAACGGATCATCATTGTCCAACGTCCAAGAGACCATAGGCTGAACATTTGAGTCTACCCACTCTCACTGCATTATCGAAAAAAGAATTTGGTTGATCGTCACTTTTTCATCTAAACAAGAGGCATGATGGATCCTGCAAAGCCGGCATCCCTCAGGGCCCATGCCCATGATATGGCCCTTCGTATACCCTTCTATAGCCGTCTCCTTCTTGAGTCTCCGAATCATCCTCGTGCGGCTGATGGGACTCATCTGTCTGTTTCCCCGTCTGTTATTGCTGCATGGAATCAGGCGGCTGGACACAGATTATTGGTGGATAATGCCAACCACCTCATACCTTATGCCGACTGGCAAGGTGAGTTTAATGCTCAGAATTTTGTCAGGTGCCCCGGTTTTTCGTTGTCTAGTATTATTTTTTCTCTTCCCTCTTTATTCGCGGATGCCCCTTTAGTCCTATAAAACTAATATACTGCAAGTCATTCTTCACAATGAAAATTCTGGGCAGCTTGTGCTTTGGAACGGAGAAGAAAAGCGCGTGGTTGTTCGGCGTCTCAGGCTCGATGTTAGTTTATCGCACAACATTCACGAAGCAACGTCAGAAGATTCAGACGAAGGACCTTCTTCACCCTCCGATGTTTGTACACAATGCGGACAATCTATACCAGCCTATAATCCTATGAGGTCGTTTGCTCGAGAAGATTACTTTCGGTTTCTTGAGTTGGAATTCGCCACCCGGTGAGAAACAGCTGTTCTTAGTTTAGACATGTCATCATGACACATCTAACGTCTAAATGCTACAATGTAAGAATGTCGGAAGTTGTTGAAAGCGACGACGACATTGAAAGTGATGACAATGATGTTGATATGACAGGCTCAAACAAACCTCCTTCCCCTCCTCCCGAGATTAAGCTTTCAGATCGATCATTCAACCAAGGATATTACGAACGATTTTTTATCGAAACAAAGAAATTAGGACGAGGGCAGCGAGGGAGTGTTTACCTCGTTCAGCATGTTCTTGATTCCGTATATCTTGGTGATTATGCTTGTAAATCGATTCCTATTGGTGTTAGCCATTCTTGGCTTGTTCGACAGCTTCAAGAAGTGCATCTTTTGGAGCGACTAAAGTAAAATGTCAAGTTTTCATGCAAATACTAATTAAAGTCATAAAGGCATCCGAATATTATCCATTACAAGCACGCATGGTAAGACAGGAATCCGCTCTTTCGTAAACTAATGTCTACTTGTACAGGATTGAGAATCGTCAACTAAGTACCTTTGGTAAGTTTTTATAGTATAGAGTCTTTTAGGCCCTTCTTCATCAACTTAGTTGTTGACTTTCTTAATTGTTTACATTTACATTTTCAGGGCCTGAGGTTCCATGCCTTTTTATTCTGATGGAGCTTGCAAACGGCGGCAATCTTGAAGAGTATATTCAAATCCAAACTCCTCGCCTCGAATCCATCGATCCGGCTTCCGAGAACCCCCAAGATCGCGCTCGTCGTCTAAAAATTCTTCGCGAGCAGCAAAAAAGATCTCGGATGTCTTCGTCAGCTCAGCAGCGACATGTGAATGAGACAGCGAGGATGTGTGGGGGGATCGGGGTCAATGAGTCGGGTGATAGAGTGCGATATCTAAATACGCGGCAAATCTGGTCATTGTTTATGGATATTTGTGAGGGACTAGCACATCTTCACAAGCATGGGATTTTACACAGGGATTTGGTAGGTGTTTCAAAAGGACTTTTACAAGTAGAAGTATTTGTTTGTCATTTTGGAAAGACGTTTAACCATACGTTGTAAATAGAAACCTCCCAATTTGCTTCTTCAGTTTGACGACCCGAAGGATCCAGACGAAATGTATGATACCCGAATTTTGCTGATGTCTTTCTAAAACAGCTTTGATATAGTCCGCGTGTTCTTATATCCGACTTTGGAGAGTGTGAGGTGGTGAGCGAGAGAACACCGAGAATCCGGAGTGGAGCTACCGGTACGCTTGAGTTCATGTGCCCAGAACTCCTTGAAAAGGACGAGCACGGACATTTCAAGCATGATCATTCTCCTTATGGTGACCTTTTCTCCCTTGGCATGATTCTTTATTACCTATGTTACAGTCGGGTGCCTTACTCGCAAGTAGATGATGTGGATTTGCTGAAAGAAGAAATTCTCGCATTTGATGGGTGTGTTTTAGTTATTTGTAAGGACTAATTATTGACTTAAACGTAGATTACAGTTGCCGACTGAGGTGGATCACCGGGTCCCGCTGGAACTCAAGCATTTAATGGTGCAACTCTTGTCGCGTGAGGCAGAGAGTAGACCATCCATTGAGGAAGTGATTGCCATGTTCCCTCGACGGCCTCAAAGAAGATCGGTATGATAAAGAAAGACGAACCCTTACAGTGACTAATTAATTTAGCAGACTACTCCACTCCCGCAGCAGCGACCCCCTCGACAGAGAGGTCTTTCTTTCACTTCTGAGATACCAGCCTCCTCACCTGTGGAGGAAACCACGTTTTAGGTTTGATGAAGAAGTGTCGGGGTTGATAGTTCCATATCATCAGCATGGGAGTGTTGCGTCTTCAGCTGGGAGCAGTGTGGCGAGTTCGAATGGAAGCAGTGCAGCCCATGATGAGCGAGCATTGGTGCCCATCCACGTTAAATCTCTGAGCCTGTCGGATAAAAAGTGACAGGCCCAATTTTCCTCTTGTATAAATGAACGTGGAGGTTTTTATCCAAATTTGATTGTGGGTTGTATGAAACTCTGAACTTTGCCTTGGTCCAGCGGTCACACGTTGCACCAACACACCACCTCCACACCACATTTGACGTGGGTAAAGTGGGTGTGTGTCAGTGTGATGGATATAAAAGGGGAAGGGGGATTGGCACCAGCACTTTTTCAAAGACGCATCCACCTCATCACATTTATCTTTATCCTCTTACGCCATGACTCAAATTGCAAACGATGAACTCAAAACTGCCCACACAGAGTTGCCCATCCCTTCAGACCTTTACTACGGCAACTTCCATGGCATCATTCCAAGTTACCTCTCGACATCCCATGCTCATCTGAGAAAACATGCCCGCTCCCTCGTGTTTTTTGCGGGCGATTCATCATTAGACAACAAATACTGGGTGCTGGACAAGAACAAGCCTGTTATTGAGCCCTTTGACACACTTTTGAGCCCGACAGTCATGAAACCTGACCTTGCGTATCACCTTACTCAACTTTTATGGGCATCCGAGAAGATGGCGGTGATGAATTGTTCAGTAGAGGCTACCACTATAGCAGATCGAAATAAGGATTTATTATCGCAAGATATGATTATTCGGGACAATATCACTTCTGACGACATTCTGATAGTTTCTATCGGTAAGCAAGGAAGTTTTATCTTTCTCCATAGTTTTTTTTTTTTTTTTTTTTTTTTTTTTGAATCTAAAACCATTTTAAGGTGGAAACGATATTGCGCTTCGACCTTCCATAATGACGGCTCTCAACCTCGCTGTTCTCGTCTACCTTAATTCATTCAAAGCATTAGACGAACGTCCTGAAACGTGTTGGGGTGTCAGTCATTTCATTCGTCTCTTCAAGGACAATATACAGGCGTACGTCGAGCGCCTAGTTGCAAAGACCAAGCCGCGCTTATGTTTAATATGCACAATTTATTTTACCCCGACGAGGCCAATTCTAACAGTTGGGCGGATAGAGCTCTTAATGCTCTTAACTACACCAAAAGCCCCGCAAGAGTGCAGGCGGCGATTAGAGCTCTGCATAGTCTGGCGATTTCGCAGATTAAGATTGAGGGGTGAAGGTGGTGCCAGTACCGTTGTTTTCGGTTTTGACTGGGAAACCGTCGACGGATTATGTGGCACGCGTGGAGCCCTCTGATGCAGGAGGCTGAAGATGGCCAAGTTGTTTATGAGTACCATACAGGAGAATGCTCAGCAATCATCAGCACAACAATAAAAAGCCTCATACGAATGTATATAATTAGTGTTGTCTTCCTAATGTGTCGAGAAAATCACTCCATTGCATACTTTAGTTTTTTGGTTGGCTGCGGAGACCTCGACAAAAATTGCCATTGGAAAAATGGTTTGTCACTGAATCGGATTGCAGCATTGAACTGACCACCATCAAACGCTCCCGTTATAGTCATCATATAATCCCAAGGACTCCAACTTTGTGGTCATCGAGCCTGGGAGCCTTACAATCAAAGCTGGATGGGCAGACTATCAGTCATCACCTGCAGCGGTAAAGAAGTTTTTCAACTTTTATTTTATAGTTTTCGGACCTTTTCATTCCAATGACTCACTCTTTGAATAGCGCTTCCGAGCCGCGTCGGTGCAAAGAAACGAGAAGATGCGATGGAAGAAGACGGAAAGCCTTCTGCGGCATGGGAATATCTTTTTGGAAAAGAGCTGGAGGAGGAACTTGCTAAACCAGAGGAAAGCAGCCAAATTGATCATATCATTCGTCCGATTCAAGAAGGAAAGGTGGTTGACTGGGATGCCTTCGAAGCTATTATGTAAGATAAGCTAGATTTTGGGAGTTATTGGATATTGACGTCAATCTTTTTTCTTATTTAATGTCAATATAATCATAGTAAGCACATTGTTATCAAGGAGCTTGGAGTTCGAAGAGCCATGAATGAATGTCCAACGTTGATTGCTGTCCCTATTTACTGGGGAAATGATGATATTGACAGGCTCTGTCAGATTATGTTTGAAATTATCAACGTACCTGGACTTTACATTGCTGACTCGCCCCTCATGGCGGCTTTCGGTTCGGGTGTTCTGTCGGGCGTTGTGGTTGATATCGGGCATGAAATTACTTGTAAGTAGCATTATAACGATGTCTTCCTTTCGCTACTTCCTTTATGGTGATGGTCTTGTTGGACGCCTGGTCTAATTTACTCTCCACTGCTTTGCGCCTTACAGCTGTTACTCCTGTAGTAGAAAGTATGGCAGTCAGGAACGCAATGATTACTCTTCCGTTCGGAGGTGTCGATATTGCTCATCATTTGAAGAAGCTTTTAAATGCGGACCATCAGCTTGTAAAGGAGTATGGAGGGCCAGTCGATGATGGCCTTGTGAATGCACTGAGAGAATCTGACCTATGCGAGCTCAAACTTACAAAGGATTTCGTTACACCTGCAGCACTGGAAGTTGTGAAAAGAGTAGATTATGAATTCAATGGAAAAAAGGTTCGTATTCTCCCCACTAAACTCCCTGCTGTTCTTGGATTGCCAAGTAAAAATAGTGTTTAGAACTAATAATGCCATTCTTTGTTTTAGATCACTGTGGGGCCAGCAAGACTGAAGGCTCATGAAATCTTGTTTAGGCCAGAGGAAGCGGGAAAGACAAGTATTGGAATTGCTGAAGCCATTTTCAACGCTGTCCTTGGCGCCACCGATTTTCTTGATAAAAGATTAGCTTTATGGGACAATGTCATATTGACAGGGGGCGTGTCGGCCGTGAAAGGTTAGCATCATTTTACGTTATTAATCTGTTATTTTCTGCTTTTAAAAATTGATCAAGTCTACCTATAATGCTTGCTCAAATCTACATGTGTAAACATTAACATATGTAATTTTAATTAACAGGCCTTCGCGAAAGACTTGAAAATGAGATTTTGCTTTACCTTGCAGCTTCAGAGACCTCCAATGAGTTTCAGGCCAAGGAGATAAAGTACGTCAAGATCCCCGAATATTTTTCGGCTTTCCGTGACCGTAACTCGGACGCAGTATACCTCGGTGGAACTATTGTCGCAAGGGTAAGTTTAATATGTGTTGCCACCTTGGCAGCTTTCGTTGAAATTACCCACAACAATATCAAATAATAATTTACTGTTATTTAGCTCACGTTACATTCTGGAGGACAACATATAACCAAGGTATCTTCCTGAGTCTGTCAAATAATTTTAAATATTTTGAAGGCGGACTATAACGAATTAGGACCCGCCGCTGTTCGGCTCAAGCAATAATGTACAAGTACGAGTTTGCATCGCGTCGTGCAATAATAAAATTACATTCTCTCATCATTCATTACATTCTATTCAGTCCAAGAACCACCGGGAAACAACCCTCCAAGACCAATCAACCCATTTGGATTCAGCTTGTCGTACTCGTTCCCCAAAAGATCAATAGGGCTTTCAATAGTCCTGCTTCCAGCCCTAGCAGGAGTTCCGACAGCCAAAGGACCACTCACACATTCTGATGATCTTGCGACGTCATCTGCTGCAACATGCCCGTAGCAGCCACATTCGAAACACTCTTTTGCGAAACCAACGATAGAGAGGTTCCTCGAGGACTCGAAATGGGTCCATAAGAATGCTGATGCACTGCAGGAACGTTTGGCTTGGAGATGATCGCAGGGCCTGATTCTGCAAACCGTCCGGGACTGCTTGAAAAATATCACTGCTAGGGCCTCTTCCGAGAGAAAAAGAGGAAAAGGACAGAGCACTGGAAGTCGGAATGGCATGACTTCCTGGAGATAATGTTGTTGAAAGGCCAAATCCTTTTGCCTGCGTAGTAGTGATGCTTCGTTCAAAAGCATCTTGCGAAAGCATCAACCCTGGCGGTGGAGCAGACGTAATAGAGGGGAACAAGCTGTTGGTAGAATTGCCTGTTCCAACAACCAATCCTCCTAGGCCGAGAGAAGATGAAGATGAGCTATCTCCCAAAAAGGACGGGCCGAAAGACTCGTTGTTTCCTAAGTACCCATGATACTGGGATATAGAAGACTGCTGGTGCTGGCTCTGCAAGAGTAGCTGTGTGTATGGCAGAGATACGGGTTGAGAGTCGGAACCAAGCAGAGCATTGGAAGTGGAACTTCCGAGGCCAAATTCAGACCGAAGCAACGACTCGCGTCGCTCCCTGTTGAGTTCCTCCAAAATCTGTACTTTGGCACGACTTTCCTCACGAAGCTCTGCCTGCAACGAAGAATGCTCATCATGAAGTGCCTGCAAAAGAATAAGAAGCTCCCTCTGCTCATGATCAAGCTGAGCCTTTTTTGAAAATATTCTTTCACTCAAAGCATCTTCCTCAGCCTTAACAAGGCGGCAACGATCTTCAGCCGCATGGGCCACGATGGCTTCACCAGCAGATTCCCTTTTGCGTATGAGATCGTTTCGAAGACCTTCCAGCTGCTTAGCAAGGTCTACCTTTTGCGCCAAGAACTTCTTTGCGCTTTCACGTTGCATTAAAGCTTCTTTCTCCAAATCCATGCATCGTTTCTCGGTAAACTCTGCAGCATGCTTAATTGTGGCTTCGGCTTTCTTGGTTTCTTCCTCAAGGCGGCGAATATCTTCGTGCTGGGCTCTCAGCCTTTCCTCACGTTGCGCAACCCCCGTTTTCTCCGTCTTCACTTCCCTTTCGTATTTACTCTTCAAAGCATCCAATTCTTTTTTTGACTCTTCCAGCTGTTTCAACCGACTTCGGTGTTCTGCACGGGCGCTGTCGTTTTGCTTCCTGCTTTCTCGAAGTTTCTCAAGCTCATCCCGAAGCCCTTCCTCTTCCTTTTTAAACTGTTCTTGCACTTGCTGCATTTGAGCATTGATTTCATGTTGCTGTCGTGTTAACTGCTCTAATTCTATCGTAAGGCTCTCAATTTCGTTGTCAACAATCATCTCCCGATCTCTATTATCCTCGAATTTGGTGGAACTGGAATCGGCGGTGGCATTGTCTTGCTCATCTTCAGCTACAGTAACGGATGATGTTTCCAGTATATCTTTTAATAATCAATTATTAGACAAAAAGTTAGACATTGTTCATGGTTAAAAGCAGCAGTTTATAAAGAACTACGTAAAAAAAGTATAATTACCACTTTCGTCCAAAACCGGGATAGAATATTTTTCAGGTTTAGCCAGTAAAGTTTGAATCAAGACACCGCGAGACGGAGATTTTAGGCGTTTATTCGACACGGCCCAGACTCGAACTCTGTAGCGAGCATTCGGATTAAGCCCCGTCACCACAACGCAAACTTCGTCTCGTTTTGATTCGCCAATAACGACCCCATTGACTTCTATCAAGTGCTTTTTTATCTCTGAATCCCCACCACCCCATCCACTTGCGACTGAAAGCTTCGTTTTCGGGGATGTGGTTGTTGACGGTTGTGGGGATGATGGTGAAAGATGCGGGAGTGTTGAATATAATAGCGATGTAGGAGATGCCTGCATCCCCTCTGCTGAATTTTGTGATGACGGGACCCACCAATGAATCTTGAAACTCGTATCCGTTATCTCACGGACGGTCACAACAGGTATCCCTGGCGACACAATTCCGAAGAAGGCGGTAAGAGAATCAAATCCCCGATACACCAAGAACATGATCTTCCAGACAAGATAACACAGTCCGAAGCCTGTGCAATGCGCAGCAACCGGTGACATGAACTGAGGAGGCGCTAAAGGAGGGCTCCAAATGGTAAATCGCAGGGTTATCATTGCAGCAACAAATAGCCATCCTCTAATATTTGCAATATCCAGAGATAGCCCGAAATTATGGATTCCGCACACCAGAAAAGAATGAACGATAGCACTTGACGCCATGGATGTAAACTTGAATGGAATTGTGGCAAATACAACAGCATCCGCTGTCAGAATAATGGTGAGCAAGATGACAAGGACCGCCAGGCCAAGTTCATATGCTTGTACAAATATCGTCAAGGTGAAGTAGAGGAAGAAAAGCCATTCGATCGGGAACGCTTGCAAAAAGCTATTAGCTACTTCTAAAGGCAGTTGCTGGTTCTACTCACAAGTCCAAAAGTTCAAAAGTGACATGAACATCCAAACAAATGTGACTTCAATCGCTTTATGCCTATTTGGAATGACGAAGAAGAGTAAGAAACATAGTGCTTTTTAAAAAACAGCTAATCGTTTAAATATACACAAAAAGAAACAGTATCACATCAATGCATTTCCACAATACCAACCTGTCGATGAAAGTTGTGAGCTGGTCTACCAGCTCATTGTCGACCAAGCTGAAGGGAGAAGTCGAAACACTCGACCGGACAGTGATTTGTGGTGCCCGAGGGTCCACGGCCGGAAGGTCACCTGCTACCTTTCTCGTCGGAGATGATGAGGAAACAGACGGAAGACTCGCCGTAGCTGGCGGCGTGTACGGCGAGCCACAGCTCCCAGCTTTTGCTGGATGATGCATCGTTTGCAATAAATACTTTTGACAATTTTACCAGAAAAAAAAGGCGGTTTTCGCGACAGCTGACTGATGTTTTGTTCTCTTGTTTATGGTAAAAGGTCCAGATCAGCCGTAACAGTTAATGGATCGTCTTTCGAGGTGCATCAAGCAGCTTTGGGGGATGTCTAATGATTTAATCTGGCATATTGATTGCAAGTGCATCCTGTCCAAATCTCCTTTAAGGAATTCCGTAGTCGGGTTGTCAAATGAAAGTTTCATTACAAGTCTCAAGTGATGCCTAAGAAAAAAAGAGATGATGATACATCTTCCGATGACGGCGTCAAACGGCGTCGGCATGACTCGCCCGATAGATACGAAAAGAGGAAGAAGAAGTCTGCAAAGAAGTCCGAGAAAAAGGAGAAAGATAAGAAGCATAGGAAGAATGATGATGATAGCGACAGGTCCTCAAGCTCTGGGTCCGACTCACCCGCTATGGCGAAAGCTAGAAGAGGACAATCGAGAATTTCTACAGAGGATTACTATGCAAAGAGTACAGAGTACATCGTGTGGCTGAAGGATGCTAAGGGCAAGTTTTTGGATGAATTGGACGGCAAAGCCTCTCGTAAGTACTTCAAAAAGTTTATCAAAAGATGGAATAGGTGCGTAGGCTCGATAATGCCTTTGTGGTGTTGATATTTCTTTCAGAGGAAAACTGGATGCCAAGCTCTATGAAGGTCTACAACCCACCGACCTTTCTTCAAACCAACGTTCACAACATCAATGGAAAATAAAGGGAATGGTTAGTCAGCATATAAAATATCAGACCTGATGTAGGTGGCTCGCGTAGAATGATGAAGAGGCGGGAAAATTGGACGATTTAAAGGCTTCCATAGTGAGAAAATCCGCCATTGCATCCTCTAATGGTATTAAGGGTCGTTTGACGGCATCCGGCGAAGACTTTACCCGAGGAAAGCCTAAGCCGCGGACCATTGGGCCTTCGATGCCCACAGACAATAGGCGACCTGAAGTAAAGAGACCCGCACCGGAAGAAGACATGGATGAAGAGGATTTGCGACGATACAATCGGGCACTTGATAAAAAGGACAAAAAGAGTTTCCAAAAAACTCACGAAGCCGGTTGTAGAAGAGCTTGTGCCAAAAGCCACAGGACGGTTAGTTTTTTTTTTATAAAACCGCTGTCTTCCTGCTATTTTTGCTGAACTATTTAATGCAGAGAAGCTATGCTTGAGAAACGAAAACAAGCTTCCGCTTTTCACAAGCAAGAGCGCGAAGTTGACGTTGAGTTGCCAGAGTCTGAGCTTCTTGGGATGGGGACTCGTTTGCTGCAGCGTAAGCATAGCCAAAAATACTCCTTTCTTACTTTACATAGTATGGCGAGAGAACGTAAACGGAAGGAGCGTTTCGAGGAACGAAAAGCAACAGCGGTCTTCCATTCAAAGCGAAAAGGTCACGATGTATAAAGCGAAAGAGGACGCCACAATGGCAATGCTTAGGGGACTTGCGGAACAAAATCATGGTGCACGCCAATTGTAAATAAATGCTTAATGTCATAACAACAAGCTGAGGGAGTACTATATGCTCGCCAAAAATAATATAAATATCAACGTGTTTGCAAAAAGACAGTCGAACAATAATCTCACGTCAAGTACAAGTAAAGGGAGCGGTGGGGAAAAGTCAACCTCCAAAAACAGAAAAAAAAGCCAACTATTAATACCTCAAAAACAAAATAACAAAACATCAATCATCATCAGCCAGAAGGAAAAGACATTCTGACGCGATAACCTCAACGTCGGGTATCCTTCGGTACTCAGCATTCTGGCGTGTAGCTAGCACAATCAGTCTGTCCTCCCACACTCTAATATGTTGCCTTGCGTATGAGCTTGATGTACAAGCCGCCTTCACAACCAACATCGCCCTCAAGGAGAGATAGTCGGCGCGCTGAGTCATAACTTCGTGATCTGCCATTATGGAGTTCTTCTTACTACTTTGCAAATTCAAAGTCACCGGTGCCGAATTCGGCGATGCCCATGGCCGTGAACTCATTTTTAGCATTGTCGGAATTAATCCGCCAGTTCTTGCCACTAAAGCTCCGGTGGCCTCGGACATTCCAGCAACAGATGACAGTGCAACCAACGCGAATTCCCACCGTAGGACGTCTTCTTGAGTCGATAACTTAGGATCACAGACACCCGTGGAAGGTAAGCATCTCAAACATCGAAGGACCAACGTATCAAGGCCATTACAGCTAGAGAGAATCTCACTGTTCCTCAACATCATTGCTATCCGTGCTACAGACTCAAGAGCAGGTAGAATCATGCCAACTCCAAATCCAACGCCAGCAGGCGGAGGCTGAGAAAAGCTATGATGTGATTGATAGCCCTTGATCGTGCTGCCGCTTATGTCCTCAGCTTCTAGAGGTGACTCAACCAAACCGAGCAAATCAATCAATGCATCAAGGATGGGTTGAACCTCACTTGACGATGAAAACTCAAGGTTTGATGAGATATTAAGCAGAGTGACCAAGAAATTTCGCCTAAATAACAAAACATATGCTGCTCTTGACGGCGACTCGTCAGCCTCCATCTCGGTCTCGGATTTCTCTTGATCCAACGCGATTTCACCTTGATCCTCTTTCAAAAAAACTGCTTCAGATACATCGGCGGCTCCCTTTTCCGCCTTGACCGATTGAGTTGATGCCAAAATCGACCCCAAGAGTGCAGAAAGAAACCGTGGGTTGCGTCCAAGCCAAAGCTGGGTTTCTGGGGAAATGCTTAGGTTGCGAAAAATTATGCTCAATGTCAAGCATCTCTCATCCAGGCTCCGACTTCGATTCCAGCTATCATGACACGATTTAAGGGGCACCGGGACAGCAGCATCTTCTTCTTGTTGGCGTTTTAAATCGGGTAGGGGGACCACGTCCTTTCCGAGCTTGCCCAATGAATCAATCATCAACGATATTAGTGAATCTCCAAGATCTGGAACGTCTGGCAAGCGCAAGGGGATGGCCGGATCCTCACTCAAAACGGAGAGGACGTTTAAAGCATATGCAATCTCTGTTTCCAAGCCCGATCGCAACGATAATGCCAGCTTTCGCGTATCTATCGGGCCTATATTACACAATATTGATCAATTAGTAAAGCAAATCATTGCGACAAATACACTTGTTCAGACTCACCTAAGTAAGATTTGGCAACCCTTTTAGGTTTTGGAAGAAGTCCAACCAATCGGTCAACATCGAATCCACCGTAGCCGATTATTGATCGGGAACAAGCCATGGGGTCATAAACAGGAGCTTGAGGCTTCTTAGGCTTAGATAAAGCCTTTTGACTGAATGGCAAAGGTGATCGCGACAATGGCGAAGGCGCGCCTGACAGCTTGGGACTGGTCTGTCCCTTTGACAACGGAGTCTGAGGTTTCCCTCCGTAAGCAGTCTGATTACCAAAATTCTGCAACTGGCCGGCCTTCAGCATCTTGGAGGCGTCAAAGATTTGCTGCTGCTGCTGCTGCTGTAATATAGAGTTTTGCTTCTGCATCTGAATGTTTTGCGCAAGCATGTTCGCATTCGCCGCAGCCTTATTGCCCCCAAAGTTATTGTCCATCTTCGCCATCGGAAGCATATCAGGAGCCACAAAGCCTTGAGCCAACATGTTCGGAAAGTTCAAACTTCCTCGACCACCACTAGCCTGCGCATTCATAATCATACTAAGCTGCTGTTGCTGCTGAATTTTGTAGGTGTTGATTAAATTCGCATGTGCCCGTTTCTCTTGATCAAGACGTGACTGCTCGTTAAATTGCGGCTGCCTTTGTTCGTTCTGCAGGCGCTGCTGTTCAAAAGCAATAAGTTGTGGCATCCCTCCTTGCATTGTCTGAAGCTGCTGCAGTTGCTGAATCTGAATATTGCTAGGGATAGACTGTGCTTGCTGAAGCTGCTGTATAGCTGGCGCCTATAATTAGGGAAGATTAGATCCATGAATCACACTTTAAATTACTTTCAAAATAAAATCACAAACCGGTAATGATCCGCTCCCACTCGAGTTCGACACATTGGGAAATGATTGAAGTGCTTGCGCCGAAGCAGCATCGTTTGAAGTGGTGCTTACGGGATAAAGCTTTGGGTTTTCTACTTCTTTTTTTCGGCGTGGACGAATACGCTATCAAAATCAGATACAATACAAAACAAAATGTTAAAACAAAATAAAAAGTTATAGGATTAAACTTAATGGCAGACCTCTCGCAAGCTTTGGTACTCGAGGATTCCTGCCACGAACTTGCGGTGAATTCGCGTTTGGTATTAAAAACCTCTCAAATTCCTGAAGAATCTGTGCATAACTCTTTTTCAGCGTGTAGCTACCGACGAAGGTTTTGCAATTTGCAGAACTTTAGCGATCTCTGACCACTTTTTCTCGGCACAGGCCTGCCATGAAAGCCAATTAAGTATTTACACTTTACATTTAGGCGGAAGAGCAATGGGAGAACAAATGGTGGGTTCCAACTTACCGCATTATATCCACCGTAATCCACGACAATATGAAAGAGGGTATACAGATCCAAATTAGTGCCTCCAACTGTAGTCATCATATCCCTCTTCCCTCCGAATTGCTCAAATCGTGCTTCCCATTCTTCGCGAGATAACGCTTCGAACACGGAAGAATCCGACGACTTTGGCATCGAGGCCGGCAATGCGGGCCGTGCAGGAGCAGATGTTGCAGGGATAGACATTTGACCAGGATCAACCGAGGGCGACGCGTGAGCTATTGAACCTGACGCAGCCTGGCCTGCATTGTCCGCAGCGGTCCCGTTAGCCTGATTCGAGAGGGATAGATGGCGGGTGGCACCTGTATTTAGCATCGCAGAAGGTGAGTCCTGTTCTGAAAAAGACATGCCAGCACCGTCCCTACCGGAGGATGGAAGCATCGTTGCCGGCACAGAGCTGTGAAGTTGTTTCTGGAAGTATTGCTGTTGATGATCTGAATTTGATTGAGAATTTGATGGCTGTTTTGACATATTATTCAAATCTTGCGAGGATTGCGGTTGCTTTTGTGACTGCTGGTGCTGTCCACCATAGAATGACTGTTGTTGCTGGGCCAGATGGGTCTGCGTTAGCAGCTCTTGCTTTTGTGACTGTAGTATCCTCACAATTTGGTGTAGCCGTTGGTTAATGACTGCGTGCCGCTGTTTCGCCATATCCAAATCCAGCTTAAGCTGCGGTGTTGCGTTTGGCCCTTGATTAATTTCCGTCAATGCCAAAACTTGCTTGGTAAGCAAGTCCAGCTCCTTTTTGAGAGCTTGTGCATTCGCCATGGTAGCAACTTGGGGTGTGGTAGACGAATTACTCGGTGGATGTCCCGTAGACGGACTTGTCTGCGTATGACCTTGAGGAGAACCCGACATCCCCGGCACCTTAGGTGTACCTTCCGCTATTGGCTGTTGAGAAGACGCTGGTATTCCTGGCTGCGGCATCGAATTCAGAGTATTGGAAGCACCTTGATTCATATGGAACTTTTGCATAAGGTGTTGCTGCTGAAGGGTAGCATTTGAATTTATCATAGCGGGGTGCAGGGGTGCCAGAGTTTGTAATTTAGGTCTCTTTTCCGCCGGTGTATTGGGCGCAAAAGACGATCCGCTTGAATTTTGAGACGTAGGAGGTTTCTTCCTCTTCATCGGTTTTGAAGGCGAAGGATTTGTCGCGGTAAAATTTACACCGCTTGGGTTTGTTGACTTTGTTGGAGATGCCCTGTTCATGCTCGATCCTGTAAGTTGTGGTGAAACGGAGCTTCCGGCATTATTCGGCGGAGGAGGACGGGGGCTGTTGGCCGAAAGGGCGGCATTCAGTAGAGGATTTGAAGAATTGTGTTGATGAAGTGGGGGATTTATAAACCGGGGCGAATTAGAAGGAGGTTGGTTCTGCTGAGCAAAAAGGGAGTTTTGCTGGAAATTGGCAGAAAGAAATAGAACATTAGCAAACTAATAGATTAGGTCATTGTGCCCTACTTACATTATGATATTGAAAAAATGGATTCATTCCTTGTCTAGCAAGGCCCATCAATGCTGCGCTGTCTAATCCCATCCCCGTAGAGCTAAGCGGAAAGCCGGTATTCGACGCCGCTCCCATGCCACTCACAGAAGACCAATCGAGGGCACCCGCTAATGAAGAGTCGTTTGAGATTGCATTAGGGTTCTGTCCAACAGCACCCAACGGGCGGCTTTGGAACGATGGCGAAGGTACATTGGTAGATGCACCGGTTGTTCCGTCCATGGAACCGCCAGGCATCCATGCCATAGGATCAAGCATATTTATAGGTTGGAGTCCAGTCGAGTTGCTTGCAGACCCAGCTCTCGAAATTGGAAGCTTGCCAGCAGGATTTGGTATCGGCGTCTGACCAGACGGCAACGGCGCTACCGGGGCGGGTCGAATGGTTCTTAAGGCATTCTGTTGCTGCGCGTTACCTGATGTATTTGCAGGCGCGCCACCAAAATCGATACTATTTCTTTCCCGAGGCCCTCCATTCTGCGGATTTGGCCGGGTGCCAACGGTGCAGGGGGCCTCCCTTCAAACGTGAATGAAGAAGAAATACAAGGTGAGTGATATGATGTATTAAAGTAGGACGCCATACCTGTTGCATAACCTGTATTAGACGTACGCACATCTAAATCTGGACTAGCTTGCATGAGCGAAGACCCAGAAAACAGTCCGCTGTGGCTTCCAAACCGAGATTGCGTTTGATTGCCGTCATGAATATTCGTAAAAGCGCCTTGTGGTTGTGGAGATGATTCTGAAGGTTGACGCTGGGGAGGTGGTTGTGGCTGCTGCGTCTGGATTTGGGAATGCGGCTGTTGCGGCGCCTGTGGGGATGGCTGTGACTGTTGTGATTGTTGCGACTGCTGTGACTGCTGTGACTGCTGTGACTGCGGCTGCTGTGATGGTTGTTGAGGTTGTTGAGTTTGGTGATTTCGCAGTGCAATGAGCTTTTGAATTTGATCCTCCTGAACCTGAGTGTTTTGCTGAGGCGGTTGCTGCTGCTGCCATGAGAACCCGTAATTCATATCCATTACTTCCTGAAGAATTACGTCCTATGCTGAACAAACCAAAGTCAATTGATTACATAAAACAGGTGTCCGAAGGATTTAGTCGGCCACATAAAACTCCTCCTTTCATGAGGACAGTACCAAAAAGAAATAAGAGCTGAGAGCCTTTTTTTAAAAGATGATAAGAGCACAGTTCAGATGCTTCAACGGGAAAAAGAGTTTGTTTTGTTGATGTCTGATAGCTTTGCAAATAGATGAACTGATGCAGGAGGGGGATTTCACTACCTTGCAAAAATCAAAAGCGGTCTCCTCCAGAGAGAAGGGACAAGCGGCCTATTCCAGCAGAGTAATAGTCCTCACACTGCTGCACCTGATGTGGGGTTTCCGTGATTTTAATCTGTATGGACGGAGTGCCCCTGCTTTAATATGATGCACCCAGCACAAAAGGGATTTCTGAAATTTATTTTTTTTTCATTATAGCTTTAAAATGACGAGGCATCAATGGATGAGGAACGAGACGGACATCCACTCCTGAAGTAAGAGAGGTTGAGTCGGGCATCGTCGTAGAGTTCGTTCAAGGGGTGGACCGCCCCCTCACCATTTCGACCCGCCCTCCATAGGTTGAACACCTTCCTTTTTCAGTGGTTTCGCTTTTGAGAGGTGCTGCAGAAAGCCGCATTTCTTGATTTGTGAGATCTCAGCCAATGGGAAAAATTATAAAAATAAAAAAAAGAATTCCTCCATGATGGATGGCACATCATTTAAAATAAAATAAAATGCTCTGCAACTCTTCCCTTCCTCGCCACGGCTAACGATAGACCACAATTTGATGGGAGTGAGCGACCAAGTCCTTTTTATGTTGACCATGATCAGAACACGGTCATTGTTGCAAATTTCATGGAGTCGCGTGAAAGCGCGTGATGGTTGATATGTTGATGTTCTCAAATTCTTGAAACACTTCACATCCAAAGTCATCAGACCCGAACTTTGATGACTGCTCTTCTCAACTCTTAAGATTCATATACTCTTATTCAATGGCGTAAGAATTTCAAGATTATTCAGTACTTAAAAACAACTTTATGTAACAGCTTACGAGTACTTTAATTAATTTTTAAAGGTTGATTTTAGGAGCACTTCAATTAATATTTCTATTTTTATGCAGCCCCTGTTACCAAACCAGATTCAACTACACTACAAGAGGCTGATTTACTATCACCTCCGACCAATGCGATCAGGAACGCGCTTGAAGCATTGAAGAGCTTTCGCCGTTCAAAAATGCACTCACAAGCTGCAAATGGGGCCAGTTGTCAACAATACACCAAAGTAAAATGCCAACGTGATAGTGACTTTTGACAAACTGATCAAATTAGGTAAAAACAGGCCTGAGGAGGGCAAACGCTGTTTTGCCGTGCTGTTCTCACCATATAGAGTCCTTTAAAAAATAGACTATTATTCCATCTTGTGTGGGATCCAAATCCTCAGTTTCTGGAAGCTCATCGTTTTTCTTAACCCTTAAAGTCTCAAATTATTGTCACTACCACCACAGAACCTTGCTTGCTTTTGGAGAGTCTGGCAATAATCAAAGGGTTCAAAGTCTTTTACAACCTTGCAAACCAGAGGAAAACCATGTTTTAATCGGACCGAGAGTAGTTTGCTGTTGTTCAAGGAGCTCAGAGACATGATTTTGAATAATGTAAAGCCTGTACGATATTTTCGTTGCTTTATTTTGATTTGTCATTATTGCATGTTCTCCAGTCATAAATAGGTATATGATACATTCTGTTGTAAAACAATGTTATGGCTCGCTGACTCCGTGCAGCTACGAGTCGCTTGGAATGGAATATAAATGCATATGTTTGATCCGTCTCAAAAGGAAGTAATTTTTGGATCTCATATCATACGTACATACAAAAACTAACATAATACCACTATGGACCTCTAAAGTCTTGCAACGACAGTCACCCCTCCGAACTGCTGAGACTTCGCCATCGAAACTCACTCTGTAATAAAAAAACTTCTTTGTTTGTCGCTTGTTTTTGTTTTCTTGCTGAGAGGTTGAATAAGTATTCCGCATAGGGGCGGTGGTTGGTGGACTGACTTCAAAAACAGGAGGAATAATTCAAAATATTAGGAATAATAAAAGTAAATGTACGTTTGCTTTTGTAGAAAGAAGAATGGCATTTTCCCTCAATCAAAGACACAGAATAAAATAAAAACCTGCGAGATACCACCAGTGCCCTCGTGAGTTGTGCATGCATGCTACGTATTTTTCATCACATACAAAAAATCGTCGGTTGTGTACAGCATGCCCTCTTGCCTTCTCTACTCTTGCGACTGATCATTTTGGCTTACTCCGCCGGTAACGTCGGCCAACCAGTGGGCGGTCCAACTTCGGCATCCATCAGATGGCCGGTTGTTGACAGAGTTAGAAGCTGGCAAACTGGTACATGATCATGGATTTTAGGTTTCTGGGGCAAGTGGGAGACTTGGACGGCGTTTTCGTACTTGAGTCAAAGGATACAATTGATCGTGACATTGCTGGCGATGTGACGGATCACAATCTAAAAAGGAGATCAACCGAAGAAGTCGATGACTTTCTGCTTACCAGCGATCATGTCGTCTGGTATGAGTTGCAGAAGGCAAGAAGAAGGCGTAGCCGTTACAAGTTGAATGAGGACTTCGCAAATTTTATTGATCCCAAATTCTCTTCGCAGTGGCACTTAGTATGTATTGGACATTCGTTTCCCTTTCCTATTATTTTTTTTTAAAAAAAAACCCCTTACTCTTTGATCCGCAGGATAATACCGGTCTGAATGGGATGTCGCGTGGTCACGATATCAATGTAATTCCAGTAAGCAGCACTCTAAACAATGTTTTTAATACATAAAGGTTTGGAGACGAGGAATAAATGGTAGCGGTATAACTGTGGCTATTATTGATGATGGTGTCGAACACAATCATCCGGATTTTGATTCACATAAATGGGTAATTTTAATAACGTCATGTGGTAGTCAGTTGATTTTTTCAGTCAATGGAATCAAGTTACGACTTCAATGAGAGAACAAATGATCCATCACCTCAATCTCCAACCGATGTTCATGGAACACGTTGCGCGGGAGAAATTGGAGCGCAACCAAATGATATATGCGGAGTGGGTGTGGCATACGGTGTTCGCTTGGCAGGTAATCATGTTTTACTGCAGATTTTTATATGATCTTCGTCCGCCAAGAGCGTGAAATTGACGTATTTCTTTATTAAGGAGAAAGGTTAATATCTGAATCAACGACAGACGCGGTTGAGGCACAAGCATTGAATTACAAAAATCATATTAACGACATATACTCATCATCATGGGGTCCCGATGATGACGGAGCTTCCTTAGATGGACCTGGATACCTCGGTAGGAATGCCCTTATTGCTGGTGTCGAGAGAGGACGAGGTGGGCGCGGATCTATATTTGTATTTGCCAGCGGAAATGGCGGTCTTGAGGGAGATAACTGCAATTTTGATGGTTACGCCAATTCGATATACACGGTGGCTATAGGTGCCATTAATAGTGCTGGGAAAATGCCACCTTATGGTGAAATTTGTGCAGCTCATTTAGGGGTCACTTACTCGGGAGGTGGAGGCTTTGGTATTGTAAGTAGGATAATTTGTCAGGGCGCTAATGTTCAAACAAGTGGACCACTGATATTGGCGCCAAATGCACAGGATCACACTCGGGAACATCTGCAGCCGCACCAATAGCATCTGGAATTATTGCCCTGATGTTGTCTGCAAGGTACATCATCTAAACATTAATTTTGTGGAATGTTGAATGTATAACATAGGCCTGAACTTCGATGGAGAGACGTTCAACAGTTGGTTGTGGAAACGGCGCAATCAACTGATGATGATGATAGTGACTGGATTTTCAACGGAGCAGGAAGGGCAGTCTCACATAAATACGGATTCGGCCGACTAAATGCCGATTTAATTGTTAAAGCTGCCGAGGCGCATTACATTCTCCCACCTTTACAATTTTCATTCTCCAAGTCACGCCATCCAAACGTTCAAATACCTATATCAAATCCTATATTAAATCCTATATGGCGAATCCCAACAAAGAATACCAAGCATTCTTCACAGTCGGTGAAATACCATACTCTGTTCAAAAACGGAAAGTCTTCAAATACGGAGAGAGAAGACAACGTACTTTGGGCAGATGATTCTATAGACATCACACCAGACGACATCAGCGGAGTCGATTTAAAGTCTTTGGAACACGTCCAAGTAGTTGTGCGGATTCGACACCTTCGACGGAAACACCTGACTGTGTATTTTCTCTCCATCAGGAACACCATCCTTGCTGGCATCTCCGAGAGTATTGGATAACTCCACGGAGGGTTTCAATCCTTGGACTTTTATGACCGTTAGAAATTGGGGAGAAGCTCCGTTCGGAGTCTGGCGACTTTTGATACATGATTCGGGACAAAGTAGCGATGACATTCGGAATGACGCGTTACTGAAACCAGGCGAATTGTTATCATGGACTTTGACGCTGCGTGGAACTTGCTCAATAGAAGACCGTCTTATAAACGAGAAGGAGAAGACTTCACAATGCGTCTCGACAACCAGGAAAGTAATATGGCCCTTTACGAGTTGGGTATTTGCTGGATTTACCGCCGCATTTTTGGGCCTTTTCTCTGTTACTCTCATGATATGGCTCTGGCTCGGGAGGTCATTTCGAAGGAGACGTCCCATATGGAAATTTCTCACGCGGACTGCATACTTCGCTTGCGGTGAAGGTTTTGGGTACATTCCGTGTTTCGGATCGGAAGAGTCTTCGAGTTGCCGTAGAATGTTTGAGCCAGATGCTGTGGATAAATTGTGGGGAGATATTGAATCACCATCAGCCGAGACGAGCTTTCCTGAGAGGCTGCATCTCAAGTCAGATAAGCCTTCCAATTCACAGACTCTTCGCAAAAATCCGCCAATTTTTAATTGCCAAAGTTCTGGAAGCTCGGACAGCTCTTGGCGCGAAACAGGGAGAAAGTCGAATAATGGCCTTCAAAGAACTCTTTCACGTTCAACATCATTTGAAAGTATGCAAAGGCAGCACAGAGTAGCAAGCCGAATTTCTTTGTCAATGTCAAGTAATCGCGACTTGGCATCTGACATTGAAGTTCGAGGCAGAAATCACCTAACAATAGCCGATTCACATGAAAATAATACCAGCGCTATTTTTGCTAAGGAATCCGAAACACAACAGTATCCAGGCTTTAACTCTAAGGGTTACCCTAATGCGGAAGAGCGCGAAAAAGATATAGTTCTCAATGGAAGTAGAAGCGCAGTGCCTATCGTAAAGTCTGCGTCTCCATATCCACGAAAGAGAACTTGGTCGAATCAGTCTCCTCAACTTTCAAGAATTTCTCGCAACTCCGCTGGAGTGGGCTCACCAGGGAGGACTTTAATAAGAACGTCTTCTCTTCAAAATATCAAAAAAGGAGAAGATTTGCAACAAAGTGAAATATAGACGAACTGCCTATTTATTTCTTGTGTCTTTTTTCTGAATCAAGATATTGACGAATGCGCGGGTGAGAGGAAACATTTTCAACCAGAAGAAAAAGACCCGGAGTCCTTTTATAGCCTTCCATGTTCTTGTAGACATTATCGCCACCAACTTCGAATATGCGATGTAAAATAAGGAAGGCTTGTAGATCCGCCAATGTGATCTGAAATAATTTTGTTACTTACGTGCTTTAAAAGAAAAGCAAGAAACAAGACATTGACCTTAGATCCCGCATAGAGCCCATTCCTGCCATTTTGGTGCAATAGTGGCTCATGAAATCGGGAAAAGTTTGGAAAACTCTCTGAAAAGAATGCCGAGGAAACTTTGGCTTTCGTATCCTCACCAGCTCGTTCAACTTTTTTCCAAAGCTCAGCGAGGTCATTATACGCTTCAAACACAGAATCGACCTTTGCGGCTTCCATGGGATCTTCAGGTAATAGACCTTGACCCATATTAGCACATAAGATTTAAAATAACGACACTCACCAAACTTCCTTGCAAGGTAGCGTTCAATTGCATGCGATTGCGCCAGTTGCATTACCTGTTTACCGTTTCTAAACTCCAAAAGCACAGGAAGCTGAGTGCGCGCTTTAGTAGAAGTAAATCAAATCCTCTATCGGACCTGCCCGAACGGAGTGTTGGGCTTGTCTTTTGGCCAAGCTTGTGGTTGAACTTCCTCCCAAGAAGCTTCTGCATACTCAAGAATCAAGCGGCTGAGCTCGGCGCGACCTCGAACTCCAAAGTATTGCAGCTGAAAGCTTTCCACGTAACTTTCATTCCCACCCATATGAAAATCATCAAGACTGCTTTCCATTAGCAGAGCATCATATCCTTCATGTGCTGCCAGCACCGTAGTTAGGGGCCAAAGAAGTAACCATGTCCATAGAGTCCTAAGCATGATTTTACAAAATTTTACTCGTAGCCTTGTTCCCAGTTTTAAGATACAAGTCGTCCTCGTAGCCATCACATTTGAGGTAATCTCTCTATTGTCGTTCATATTCTGAATGAATTATAGGTTGGACTAGCTTTCACAGCATCCCGCACTCTCCTGTTTCGACGCACTAGCAAATCGCTCAGGATGGACGCTCAATCCATGCTGCAACATCAGAATCGACGGTCTCAGAACCCCAGCATGGCTCCCTCCCTGCCTCCCATCACCCTTCCAGCAATCGCCGAGACTGCCCCACTCTCCTCATCCATCAGTAGCACAGCAAGTAGCATCACAACCAATAGCAGCACTCATCCCAGCGGCTTCCAACCAGCTTCATTCGGCGGCTCCTCCTCCACTAACCAATACCACCCTCTGTCCCCAGCACGATCCATTCCAAGCATGAGAGAAAACAGTCGTAGTAATCGCTCCTTGATGCCTTCGTCTCTCCCTTCAAGAGGCTTTGTAATCGGACCACCGTCACGTTCGCATTGGAAGGTATATTTTCTGTCCTGTCCTAAGTGCCTTACTCTGCATCCCTGTTACTTTGATCATTGGGACATACTGTGTAATTAACTTCAACGTAAAATTATCAAGCCGGACTCGTCTTCACAAACATGCGACTCATGCAGATCAAAGTTTGGACTCCTAACACGAAGGCATCACTGTCGGGCATGCGGAGGGCTGTTTTGTGGTGCATGCAGCCCGCATGTAGCAAGACTCGATCACACCGCTCAACCCCATCCTGCTGGCATGCTTTGCCGAATCTGCAGTAACTGCCATGCTGCTTTTGAAAGAAAAGCTCTTGAAGAACTGGAGCATTCCATGAACGTCGCAACCATGCATCAAGAAAAGCTAAAAAGAAACGATCCCAGTAATGCCTCTGCAATTTCAGCAGACGGACGGTCTGGACCTTCAGCAACGTTACAGAATGGAGAAGCTAGTAAGGCAGTGAACATACGGAAACCTCCTAAAAATGAAGGTGCTGAAGGTGAACCAGACTTTCTATATCTTTTTCTAACCCTATTGTGCGCAAAAAGGCGATCTTCCACCATCTCTCAGCGTGCCCTCGGACTGGACATGGAGCACATTTTAAATCCGTCACTCACACCATTATCATTTACAAAGAAATTAAAGTAAAAACTATCAGAACACTGTTTTGCTTTGTTTTCTTTGTCTGTCCCTACTCATAATACATGCCAAAACAAGAATAAATATCAAACTACATCATCCACACAAAAAAAATCAAATCACTTCAAGTTTTAAAATCACTCGGAGATTCCAAGGCGGCTGCCGATGGTCCGGAATGCGGAAGAAAAGCCAGCCAATGTGACCAAAGGAAACTTTGGGCTCCTCCGACGGACATACAGCATGCAATAACAAGGAATGGTCATAGGCTTTGTCCGTCACTGCATTGGACGGCATAACTCGAGGGGTGCTGTTGGCTAGCTTTGTACGAATTGTGGTTCTGAGAGGAGTACGGTCACCAACTCTTAATTTCTTCCAGTTTCGCGTGTCATTGCGAATCACCTTAGAAAGAAGACGCTGAGCGGTAGACGATTGACGACCATCTTCAAGAAGGCGAGGCCGCTTGTAAGTGTATTCTTGAGGAGTCTCAACATTCTCATCCTCAACGTTAAGGGTATTGGTCAACGCGGTATTATCTTCGTCATGCACTCTACGTCGCTTTCCAATTACAGCCATGGCCCTCGGAGGAGTAGGAGCATCTTGAGAAAAAATGATTTGAGCGGAAGAGTCATTGGCGATTAAATCTTTAGCGACAATCTGAAACCCATTCCTTCGACGTGGTGTCAATCGGCGAGTTGCAACAGGGCTTTCATCTGCCTTCTTTACCATCCTGTAAGAAGCGCATCCTCTGAACTACTTCCGTTCTCCTTCTCATCGACTATTTGTAAGTCAGTACCGTGATTCTCATTATCAAACAAAGGCATTTTAGTCTTTTCCACGGTATTTGGGACTAAAACATGCTGTGATGAAATAGAGCTTTTTTCAGGCACTTCCCAAAACGAGGTTTTCTTGGCAGCCGCGACATTCACGTCGGTAGCTTTCAAGATGTTGCGAAGTCGCGAAGGGGTTTTTCGGTGGCAAATGTTTTGTTGGTGGGCCTCACAGGCTTAAAAGTTTCCTCAGACTTATCGGTGTCCTCTAGAGGCTGAAATCCAGTCGCCTTTCGAGTGCCTTTGTTTTCGACGGTGCTCTTAAGCCCAAGAGCCATTTCAAGATTCTTCAACGAAGTCTTGGAGCCTGTGACCCGCTTTGCGCGTAGGGCTTCTCTGCGACTTGGGGTCAACGATTTATCGGTTTGCCTCAAAGGGTCGTCCTCCATGATTGCCTCTGAGACCTTACGAGCCTTGAGGGCAGCCTTACGTGAAGGTGTAAATGAAGACCTCAACGACATTTTTTTGGGCTTTCAAGGCCGCACTTCGATACGCCTTGCGCTCGAATGTCTTCACATGTTCCCTGACAGCAACATCTAAGCTAGAGATCTCTTCCAGCGCTTGCTTCACTCCAACCTCTTGTGGGTTGGACGATTTAGAAAGCTCCTTGATTCTGTCCTTGATCTTTTATGGACGAAGGGTAGGGGAGGAATTACAACGAGTTTTACGGAGCTCCTCGCATAAACAAACAAAACTCACATCAGGGACAAGGCGAGTGTTTCCCAAACACTTCTTAACTTCTTTGTAATCAATAGGAGATTGACGCGAGGCCGTAAGAAGTATAGAATCCTTTATGAGAAGTGGAGTAAGAATAGAGATATACGAGTTCCCTCACCTCTTCTTTGGTCCATGACCCCTGTGAAAGCGCCATTTGAATCAACCTCTGAAGTCCGAATGTCGAGAAACAAACTAAAGAAAATTTTTTTTCAACACTTCAACCATGACTGCCATTGAAGCAAATCCTAGAGGCATTCCGAGGGCGCCCTTCATGGTGAATAAGACACTTTGACGCATTAAAATTGATTTTGTAGGATAAAGTCGAGGACTTTGTGGCAGATGGAGAAGTTGAAGGGACTCTTCGAAAGTTTCAGGAAATGATTGCGTGAGTAAATAGCTGTAAAGTTGTGATTAACATGAATTAGTAAATACCGGACAATGGAGGCACATTTGCTGCAGAGAAAGCAGAGTTTAGAGTCCAAGATTCCGGAACTAAAAAAGACTCTCGACATGGTCTTGTTTCTCTTATCTCGAGCGGTATGAATGTCTTTAACTTGATAAGAAAGTTAAGAACTTTTTAGTCTGAGGATGAGCCTATTATGACGGATTTTGAAGTCAACGACACTCTTTGGGTTCGTTCCAAGATTAATCCCACTGAAAGTGTTTTTTTGTGGCTGGGAGCAAATGTCATGCTGGAATATAAAACTGAGGAGGCCAAAACGCTACTGCAAGACAAGCTTACAACCGCGAAAGGCAGTTTACAGCAGATTTTGGAAGACCTTGAATTTTTTAAAGGAGCAAATAACAACGATGGAGGTTGGTTTCTCTCCAAGCAATTTTGTTAATGAGTGTAGGTCAACTTTTCTCGAGTTCATAATTGGGATGTGAAAGTCAGAAGGGAGAAGAAGAAATGATAATACTTTTATTGAATTCAAAATCTCAACGCCGCCGTCGCCATCGCTATTGCATTTTCCTTTGAAGAATACTTTGTTAAAGCACGAAAAGTGCACACGAGTTACTTTGCTTTCGTTGCCTCCAATGAAACCTGAAGCGTGGACAAATATGCAACCTGATATTTCCGCCTTCTCGCTTAAAACATTATCGCGTAGTCCTCTCCAAGGCTCTGGAAGCGGCTTGCGACTGAGATCACACATATTCAAATAAATATAAGATCAAAAAACAATAAGAAAAACCTTTCGAATGAGTCTGGAGCGTTTGGAACTTGATAATACAAATAAGTCTGAGTAAGTTTTACTTAAACTAAGGTCTGCACCTGCTTGGACTCTCCATTTTTTCGATTCGTCGGGATAAACCACGTAAATGATGGAATCTTCTCCTTTGATCCCCGAAAACTTCTTCCAGTTGATGACTACAATTATAAAGACTTGATTCCGTGATTAACTTACAGGTGTTCCCTTCCACGGACAAAACTGTTCAAAGACCAAGACTCTCCCAGAAGCATTAACCTCAAAACTGACGAAATTAGCGCAAGGGGTAAAGTAGTATGATTCTATACCGTGACTTCAAGCCATCCTCAACCAAAGTGCGTGCAGGGAGCCACGACAGTCCCAAGTATCTCACCTAAATTATTTGAGTATATACTCATGATTAAATCTTACCCGCTCGGTAAATTCACGTCCAGTCAATGCAACTGCCTCGAGAAACCTGCCCATAAGATCAACATCTTTCTCGTTCCACCACGGGTTCAACCGAGCCACTCTAGACGAGATCGATGTCCCGTCTTTGTACAACGGCTTGACGTCAACGGGATAGCGACTGATACCATTGTCAACACCATCAAACCTAGAAAAACTTAGCAAACAGAGTAAACATGAATATTACCCTTCCACAAAATCGTTGTAAAGCTTCTGATAAAGAATATCCAGTCTTTCGTCGTCCAAATTCCATTGCAATATATTGGCGATAACTGATTTACCAAAGTGCTGCCATGTTTAGTAATGTGTGAAAGCGATAGAATAAACCTTGTAAATCAAGCCGGCTGACGACAACTTGGTAGTATGCACTGAAATCAAACGTCTCCGAAAACCCTCTTTGATGATGATCAAAACGAAAGTTCTCGGGAACGTACTCCCCTCCGACGTCCGACAACGATATCTGCCTCGTTAATCAATGAAGTCTGGCGTGTCCGGATAATCTCTTTGGTAAGAAATAAGTCGCTATGCAGGAGAAATGAGTATACCAGAGTCTTTGAACTGCTCAGTGTTTTTTAAGCATAAATATGGCAAAGGCTTCATCTGTAGAAGTATGAGCTATTAAGGGTTATTCAAGCCCAACCAGCGTGGAATGTCCCATCATGAGTTGCGATTTTCATTTCAATTTTTTTATTGAAGTGCTGAAAGACAAACTGGTCGAAAATGAAATCCTCGTTGACACGTCAACTATCATCCACGTCACAGCCCACCACTGCATCCAACCTATTTAAACGTCCTTCCATTCAAATCCCATAATGATCAAGCACCACAATCCGCTTTCGTCAAGAGTGATGGAGTAACGGCAGGAGGGGTGGACTCGCCGCTGTCCGCATTTTGTTTAAAACGGGTTACCGAGGATGAAGTAAACCTGATGAGAGAGGGTGAAAGGGAGGGGTGGGGCCAACGGAAACGATACCGAAGATACAAACATCGACTACCAAAGAGACTTCAATAGTTACCCATGTATGTCCGACTCGGAGGATATGCGGCAACCAGTCCCACCAGAGGGCCGTCCACGCTTCGGTATTTATACCTGTCCGTTGACATTAACTGATGTAAGGGAAAGTTCGTTTACGATCTCGAAAATCTTCAGCAGGATTCGACACCTCTGATTTTGACTTTAGTTCAAAAGTCTTCATCAACAATCCAGGTCTCTTCTACGTCACCATTAATATCAGTGGAAGACATCAGTGAGGCGGTAACTTTTCGAGAGGATTTAAAAAACGAAGAAACCTTTTATGCTGGATTTGAGCCTGGATGGGAGTTTCAAGGTGGCTGTCCAAATATGTTGTCACATTAATAACGGTATATCAGCATTCGATGACAAAAGATATGATGTATGGAGGCGGGTGATGTTGGAGGTTATGCAGCATCAGATAGAGTACCCCCTTCTCATGCCACCAGACCTTTCTTTTCTATTAAAAGAAGATGAAGACGAATAGGAAATATTCGTTTAACCATCAAGCGCCATATCATCATGATGTGAATATGAAAAGGCATATTCCTCTTCATGGGATTGATCAATATGTGGACTCTCGCCTAATTTCCAAGGTTGTGTGGCCTCTACTGCTGAACTTGGCTCGTGGGTGAGAACAGAGCGAAACGTCTCCTTTCGTGCAACTTTAAAAGTAAGAAAAGTAATAATGTATGCCTTACCTGCGTGATAAAGGACATTTCGCCCTGACGTTGTCATGCAATAGCGGGCTTGGTCTTCGCTAAGGCCGAGAAGGGTTGCACTGATCATTAGCCAAAGTAACTGATCATTCCTACATATTCATTACGTCCCGAGGTCCGCGAATATCCATGTCATGTATTGCTTCCGACGAAATGAGAATGTTCTTATAGCTCAAAACACGCAAAAGTGAATTTGCATTGGCTATGGTTTGTCGCCTTGCAATAGAGTCTTTCAAATTAGTCTTTCAACTTAAATTACAAACCTCTTATGGCGGGACCGTAACATATCTCAAACATAATGCCCCTTTGAACCGCCATATTAATCGTGGTTGCCTTTAAAAAAAAAGGCATCCTCCCCGTCATATCCAGAGAAATAATTTCGACATCATGCAGCGAACAAGACTGTTGGAAAGCCTTCTCCGTCAATGGTCTTACAGCCAAGAGGTCGTATCCCTTTAGTTTCGCTCCATTCTGTTACAGTATAAGCAAATGACATGGCTGCCATATGTACTAACGATATTGCAATTATTGCAAGAATCATCCAGAACGATCGTCAGCCTACGGAGCGTAGAAAATGTATTGTGGCCATGCTGGGCTTGCTGGATCAATCCTTTAAGTTCATCCACAGTCGTCTCTTTATGCTTAGAGTTGCCCACATCCTTTGTAAGATTCTTCCCGTTTATGACATTCGTGGATGCACATACAGAATATCTGACTAAAAATCAACGTTTCAGGATGCAAAATTATAAAAACATCGTTTTTAAGGATCCTTTGCATGCGTTTTCAGCTTCGCCTACAAGAGCAGGCACATTCAAGTCAAACATGACAATTTTTTTTGTGAGGTGAACTTTTTTTTTAGTTGAATCTAAGTCCTTAGGTTTCCGCGAAACGTAGGGTCCATTGGCCGCTAGAATTCTCTCATGCAACAACTCGGTATCCTTGGGAGAAACTTGCGAAGCAATCTCCAGCAGTCCGGCTTTTAAGATTTCCATTTCTTGAAAAATAGATTAGTTAAAAGTTTTAAACCAGCAATTCACGTGAGAAATCCATCTCCCCACTCGCAGATATCGCATCCATTATTGCAATTTTATGATTGATTTGGGCATATAACCGTGAGATACTGCACCGTGATTTAACTTTGATTCTTTGTGTTGGTGAAGTAGCTCGTCGGTAGGCAACACCTCCGAAGCCCAGCGTTTGTTTTCAGTGTACGCACACTCAGCTGACGACAAACTTGATACGGGTATAGTCGACGGAATAAAAGAATTGAAAACATCGTCTGTAGTATCATGAACATAGCCTGAAGAAATCGTTAGAAGTTGAAACTAACCTTTTCACGAAGCTATTACCTTCGTTTTCGGCGGGGTATTTTGGATTTGCGGGCTTGGAAAAACCATAACGCCTCGGCTGCAATGCTCCCAATGTTCCCATATCGCCACTATCTTTGGATCCGGAACTTGGGGTAATTAAAATCATATTTGGGTCTTATTGTCAGCACTGCGTCGGTCTCAATTGAAACACCTGTACTTTGCCCAAGATCCAAAAGAAAAGCGGGCAAGGTGCTACTGAAATTGTATGATCCGTCGAAGTCTTGTTTGTACATCGCCACTTTCTGTATATTCGAGAGCGGCGATGGCCGAATATCTAAAACATATAAGGCACAAGTTGGACTATGTTTACCATTCTAACTACCGTTAGACAATATAGAGAATTTTTTATACCGCTTTCTTTTCCTTCCGTTTTCCGGTGGCTTCGCTCTCTACATTGTTGGTTGAGAGTAGGGCCGTAATTAAAGATGTCCCTAGTCTTAAAATTCGTAATATCTCCAAATGCTCAAAGCTCTTATGATCATGACAAGCTGCCGCAGATAGAAGGACGCTTTCAAGCTCTTCCTAGACGATGTTATTACCAAAACAGTATAATAGCAACCTGAAAGTCTCCATACGATGAGTACTTTTTCAAAGACACATCGCGAAGGGACGTAGAGCCTCCGCTTTCAGTTCGCCTGAAAGTTATTTTGCACACATTGTGTACATCTTCCCTTTCTATATTTAGATAACGAAGGCTCCCAACATACCTCAAGAGAACTGCTGCAACCTTGTCACAGTCGGACATTTTTGTGAAATGATGACTGCTGACAAGAACGATCTCGAGTTTTGGGCAAAAGTGATTCAGGAAAGGAGGCACCAAGAATCTCCAAAAGCTTTACGGGACCTATTGGCGGATGCGACTACAAGGTATATCAAAAGTTGATGCGATTTATGAATCCTTCTCAGTCTGTCACTGGACAAATTTAAGTCCGATTCAAGGTAAGCTTAGGATTACTAGAGATTCTAACCTTCTAGACTGCTGGATATATGGCTCGAATACCTTCGACTCCAATGGTTTGCGATATTTAACGATCATCCACTGATCTGGGCAGCAACTCAAATGAAACGCACTCTGAGATTCGGGACAAATATAAGTTCTTAAAGTCTCGAGTCGGGGCAACCTCTGCAAAGCTCTATATGCAGTGGGCTGACTTTGAGTTGAATGCTGGTAGTGTACTGGCAGTTCTACCTAGTTGACATTTTCAGGATTTCTGGATCGTGCTGTGGGAATTTTGGAAGCTGGAATGAAATTAAAGGCAGAACCGCTGCAAGATCTCGTTAACATGAAAATGGAAATTCAAGGAAGTTCTAAAAAGGACAACGCTTCGAATGTTAAATCCAAAAGTAGATATGCATTGTTCAGTCTGGTAGAATTATTCATAATCAATTCTTTTAGGTGAAAACATTGGATTTGTCAGTATAAGCCCACGGATAGCATCAGTTAGCGTACCAATTGACAGGTTCGTAAGGAGAAATGAGGCTTACTGTCTAACTAACTACATGATAGAAAGAGAGGTACATTTCCTGTCGATTTTTTTACTATATATTAACTAGAAAGACCCAGATAAACTTTTGGATTCGCAACCAGCTGTATGAATGACTAAGATAAATCAATCTAAATTTTGAAGGTCAGCATTCAAGACTCTTCTTCTCTTAACAATAATATGAACTTAAATGGCCAGGCAAGCTGAGATGATATAATTTTTTCTAATAACTAGTAGAGAGGGAGAAAGTTTTTCGTGAACCAAACCCTATACTGGAGAATATCTCTAGTGGGCCGAGGGGCAAGCAGCAAAGTATACAAGGTTATGACCGAGGCCGGGGAGATTTACGCTTTGAAAAAAGTGAAATTAAAGGGACAGGATTCCTCTGCAATTCGCGGCTATTTAAATGAGGTTGAACTTCTTAAACGACTTTCTGGATGCGAGCATATTATTCGGTTAGTTGATTCTGAGGTCGACGAGATTGCATCTGTTATATATCTGGTAAGAACACTCATTTTTTCATTTTCGCTTAATAAAAAGGTGTTGGAATATGGAGAAATCGACTTGGCTCGACTTTTAGTGAAACTAAACGGAAAACCTTTGAATCCCAGTTTTATACGTCTTTATTGGTTTCAGGTAATTATCTCTACATTTAAAAGCTAAATTGTTTCGAGCAGATGCTGGAGGCCGTTCGTATTATTCACGAGGAGAATATCATTCACAGTGATTTAAAACCTGCGGTGAACAGATCGTATTTTTAAATATTCTAAAGCTGTGTCTAGAATTTTATTGTAGTTGAAGGCAGCTTGAAGCTTATCGACTTTGGCATTGCTAACGCCATTCCAAACGATACGACAAACGTCCACCGAGATTATCAGGTTAAGAAATGAAAAAGCACTATCTAACCTGTCTTCATAGACAGGTATAAAGCAATTTTGGACTAAAAGCTGAAATCATAGGGACAATTAACTACATGGCGCCCGAAGCAATCGTTTTCTCAGATTCTGACCGAAGCTCATTGAAGGTAAACCTGCATATACATAGCTTTCTCATCGGAAAAAAGCTGGGTAGAGCAAGTGACGTTTGGTCTTTAGGATGTATTTTATACCAACTCGTTTATGGACAGCCACCTTTTGCAAACTTGACCGTCCTGCAAAAGTTGCATTGTATCGCAGATCCCAACTATTTGATTTCGTTTACGCCTATAGACGATAGCAATTTAATGAATGTAATGCGAAGCTGTTTAAACCGAAACCCCAAAAAGAGAATGGGAATACCGCAACTGCTGAATCATCGTTACCTGAATCCTGGAGTATCTCCACAACAAATACCAGCCGATTGTGGTAAGGAAGGTTCGTCTATAATATTCCTAATAATTAGTGTTGCTGTCAAAGGTGGGCCTCAGACAAATTCTGGGCATTCTGAAAAACCGCACAAAATCAGAGGAGAGCGATGAAGATTTGGTCGACGTAAGCGAAGCTACTGTATTCTCAATTGATTTGAATTCAGGAAATATTGAGAAACTAAAAGGCTCAGGCTAATAGTGACCTAGAATCACACAAAAAATACTGCATATCTCAACAACAAGTTATCTCGGAGATTGTTGAATTTTCTTCAAATATGTTGCGGAAACAGTCTAGTTAAAGTTAATTTAGATTATGTTATTTTTCCGTACATTCCACGTCTATTCGAATAATATCCACAATAAGCATTTAAAAAATACGCATTAATATGAATGGAAATGGGCAGACAGGATTCACCTCTATGTACATCGCAGCGCATTTGCTAATGCATCCCTATGCAAAAGTTACAAGGCATTTTCCGGGCTCCAGTTACCTCGTCACTATTGCTCAACTCCACTCCAGGTTTTGAAATGCATTTGGCGAAACATTTTCCATTTATTCGCTGTAGCAGATCCTGATAGTTGGCGAGGGCTAGCTCGTTTCGAATTTGCTCTTTAATCTTGTCCATTCAGTGTGCTGTTCAAAGGCAAGATGGTTGCTAGATAGAGAATGGGTTCCGATGATGATGCCTCAACAAATGAAATTTTTTGCGGATGCAATGCAATCTTCAAGTTCCACCAGCCCGTCACCCAAGTCGTTCCCCATCGCTGCGATCTGCGCCGGAATTTTCTTTACATGGACCGTCCGAAACTGTCAAAGAGAACCTAATTAGGGGTTTACCCTTTTTTCAACGTGTAGGCGATTGCCATGACAACGTAGATGAATTCTTTGCTGAGCTGGCTCAGGTACAATTCCTATCTTCAACGTTATCTGAGAGATCTTGTACCAGGCAGTACATTTACGGCACTATCTTTCTGGAGATTTGATTATCGAAGAGGGTGATGTTGCGAGAACTCTTTTTTTATAATCAGGGGACAAGTGGAAGTTTTGACGTCTGGTGGAGATGTTGTTATTGCAGAATTGAACTCGGGGGCCTTCTGTTGGTAGACTCTTGCCAAAATAGATATTGATTATGTGTCTTAGTTGGTGAGATGGCCGTATTGTTTCGAGACTCCGAGGGTTGCGACTGTTTCGGGCAATGTCTAAGTGTCTTCTGGCCGTGTTGTCGGCCGATGACTTTCGCAAGAAATTAAGCAAGTATCCAGTTATGCTGGAATTGATTCAAGCTGAGGCCAAGGAGAGGTTCTCGAAGCTAGCAACGGAAATGGAAAAATCTGGTAAACGATTGAACGTGGAATTATTTGAGAAGGTATGGCCTGATAATAATATTTCAATGTATTGATAATTTCTCCCGTCTCTTAATTGAGACAGTTTCATGAGATGAAAAAGGTTACCGATATCATTAAACGCATGCTAACAAAAATAGGATACATCACATACCTCTCTTAAAGATATGGGGCGGTCACGCTCCAGTAGGAAGAATAGTGATAAAAGCTTTGAACTTTCCTCTCCTTCAGAAACGTCATCTCCTTCGTACAATAGTAGATCTAGCAGTCTACTCGCTGGCATCTCGCTTTCATCCAATGTCTATCAAAGCGAGGATTCTTCGGACGAGGAGCTGGAAATTGATGAACTGCCAGCAGTTCCGGCGATCGCGATAAACTCTGCACGGCAAGGACAACGTGCATGGGAGGAGAAGGATAACGACGATGAATACGATGATGATGACGATAAGACCGCCCAAGCAAGTGATGAGAAGGTCGGCCTATCGCTTCCGACGAGCTATGCTCAGAGTTTTCAAAAGAAGCAGACTTTACGGCGACGTGCTTCTGTGGCCGTATGGTCGGATGATCGATTACTGCTTCTTGCACAGTCAGTCACTGCCAAAGAAAAACTCCGCCGTGAGCGCGGTTAAAGTGTCCTCCTCTCTTACCAAAGACGAAGACGAAGCCACTGAGACGGAAAGCCTAGATCAGGAACAAGTCTCATACCTTGGGAAGTTAGGCGGGAATACAACTGCTCGGATTTTGAGATATCTTGATTTTTGTAACATTTGGCGAATTCGTGGTCTCTCCAAGGCTTTTTCGCTTCTTTTGGTGGAACAAGAGTTTGACTTAACAGGCTCCATTGATCTGAGCCCTTGGCACCGTCGGATCGACGATAGTGTTATTTCAAGTGTGGTGAATTTTTGTGGAAAGAGAATTCGTCACTTAAACTTGAGGAACTGCTGGCAAATCACTGACAAAGGCCTGCTTAGAATATCAAGTCAATCGCCAGCTCTGGAAAGAATCGTTCTTGCCTCTGTTTGGGATATCACAGACACCGCTTTGTCGACCTTGGCGCAGTTGACAACAAATCTGCGGTACATTGATGTCTCAAACTGTAGAAAAATAACAGACGCCTCGGTGTTAGCCATCATGAGTGGGGCCCCCGGTCTAATGTCGATACACATGTCCTACTGCAAAAATCTCAGCAATGCATCCATGCAACATTCCACTTGGGCTTCTTTGCAGGCTATCAACATGCAGCGTTGCACGGGTATCTCAGATGCAGCCTTTGCGGAATGGGAAAAGTTGGGAAGGATTTTTGCTTTAAGAGAGCTGATTTTGAGCGATTGCAGTTTCCTGACTGATGCTGCCGTCGCAAGCATTGCATGTTGCTGCCCAAGCCTCGAGATCTTGAGCCTAAGTTTCTGTTGTGCACTTACAGAGTCGTTTGCAAACCCGATAGTCGACGGCTGTCCGAATATGCAGATATTGGACTTGTCGTTCTGTGGGTCAGCTGTTACGGACCCTACCCTTCAAATTCTTGCATCGCGATTGAGCAAACTTGAAAGACTCTCTATACGGGGTTGTGTTCAAGTCACCACCATTGGACTTTCCTACCTCAAGGCCCTGAAACATCTGACAGTGATTAACTATAGTCAGTGTCGAAATTTGGGTGTGACTGCCTCAGAAGCTACAGCTCTTGGCTGGACGATTGTTGCAACTGGTAGCTTAATCAGCGAGTCTCTTGAAAGATGGGAGGGTGAAACACATAGACGCAATAATCACAGAAGAGCGGCAACATCATGAACATTGTAGATACATAATAAAAGCACTCATCACCATCACTACCTTTAGTTTATTACTATTACAATATTTCGTTGGAAATTACAGTATTGGCGAGGCACACAGCGAAATTCACTGTAGACTCGGGTGGTATGGAGGTAAAAGGAAATTTTGAGAACTTTCTGTAAGTTGAAGTTAATTTTTTCCTTAATCCCACCAATGAAAAATGCTTTCAATCTGGAAGAATTCAAGAATTTACTTATAAATAAAGAAAATGGTAAAAGCTAATAAAAATGGACCTTGGACCAAAATTTCTTGATGTCAAGAACAATATTGATCCTGGCATCAACATGGTGTTTTAAATGGTAACTTGCAAAAAAAACGGATTATCAACAAATTGAAATTGACATGGTCGTAATAAATGAAAGAAAAGGCTTCAGAATCATGGCTGTATGGCAAGCTCTGCATACTCTTGTTGAGTTGGCCAAAGTAAATCCAGCGGAGCCTCGCCCTTCAATTCAATTTCTCGAATAACGTCATTGAAAATCAAAGAAGACAATGCCTCCTTTTGCATTGAAGCATCGTAAGTCTACAAGATGGATTTTAGGAACTATAAATGTAAAATACTCGCTTTACCTTCCAAGTCTTGTCTTTTAAAGTCAAAAAGGTTTCTCGGACTTTCTTTTGAAATTCAACATTTTCATATCTCTCCGAGCCAAACTCTGGTCTGCTACTGCTTAAGGTTGCAGGGATGTCCAAGAAAATAACAATATCTGGCTTCAATATGCCCGAATCCGCATTCATACACCATGTACGAGAAAGTTTGCTTGATTCTTTTGCCATAGTGTAAGCAACTCCGGAGAAGGCGTATCTGTCAACAATGATAGATCTTCCGCTTTTCAAAATCTTCTCCAGTGCTGGCCTATGTATGTTAGCTGTAGGTCACCTGGACAAGCCAACATCGCCTCCGATCTGTTTACCGCAAACCAAAGATGCATCGTTCTGTCGTCTATTTCGGATTTGAACTTTAGATATTGATCTATGATGGCTCCGCTCGTTGATCCTCTATCTAAGAAATGTTAACGCGCTGTATGTAGGGAAAAAAATAGACTGACCTGGAAACCTACGGAGCTCCACGCATCCTACTCCATACCTGGAGATCAATTTGTCTTTAAGAAGCTGGCATTGTGTTGATTTTCCTGATCGGTCGATGCCCTCCACAACGATGAAGGCGCCTCGTCGACTCATGTCCGAATTGGACAACATGATAGCTTTTCGAATTGTCAAATTTGAATACTCCATTCTGTTTTGATGAAATGTTTGGAGGTCAAGATGCGGATTCAAAACGGCAAACCCTGCGGAATGAGCTCAAGTCAGAGATGCAGGTTTGCTGGATATTTAAAAACATTACATGCTAACGGAGGTTAAGAAATTTCTTTCTGAGCAGTCTAATATCAATCCCAGGCTGAAGCACCTACGCTCAAACGATCGAGATGTGCTCGTATCTATAGCGGATCCTAACATCGGAAGAGAGAGAGGGGCTGCGAAAAGGTCCGAATGTAATATGCCAGCAACCAGTCTGGATAATTATAAAACCTCTAGGCCAACAGGTTGAACATTTATTAATATACGTTTAACATTGAAAAGGAGATGCTTATGATAGACCAATGCAACCACGAATACAATCGTAAGCCTTTTATCCATATATAATTTTGTGCATACTGATTATATATTAAGCTCTTATGCTCATGAGGCAAATCCGATAACGGGAATGAATTATGACCAGAGAGTGCCATATCAATCGAATATGGCGCCAATGGGATATTCTCCGCCTCCGAGAGATAATCGAGGATATGACGGAGTGGCTCCGGGACATGTCGAACACTTCTCGACTTATATGCCGTATCCTAGAGGAGACTCTATTGGGATGGGATATCCTTACCCATATATGCAGGTTTTGTTTTTTTGGCTTGCAAAGGTTTTTAACGAATATCACAGCACCCAAATCTTCTTCCCAATCCATTCCCAGTTTTTCCGATGCCTTCATTTGGAGAGAATTTTAATCGCACAGGTGCACTTCAAAGTAAGTTTGATAAATTATTAAGACGTCTTTGCTGATATCACTTCAGCGCGACAGCATCAATATCCATCAAGTTATATGGAAGATCCTGTAACGGTACCTGATGATATGAATATAGTACTAATTGAATCTCAGTCCGGTGGAATGGCAGGTGCGGAGGGTGGAGAAGGGTATATATCGCAATTAGCGAAAACGCTAATTTTACTAGTTGGAGAGACCCGAGGGAAGCATGGAGGCCGGAGAGAAATGGTGGAAGACGTCATGTAGCTCCCCCAGATCCCAACGCGGATAAGGTATTTTGCAACATCATACATGTTTTATGACCATCTCTAGAAAAACCAGTATTTACGAGATCTTGGTTTGTTTTCAAGCTTTATCTCGCTAAATTTCTAGATGAGCAAGTTAGGCAGAAAAAATTTGAAGCTGAACGCAAGAATGCAGCTTTGAAAGCAGAAGAAAAAAAGGTGTACTTTTTTACCTTATATGTTTTAATTGTTTTAGAAAGAGGAAGAGATAATGAAGTACAATCCTTGGGGAAGATCTGGCGGAGGAGCTCCAAATAAAGCCGCAGTGAAAGAGGTAATATAAAAGATTAATTTATGTAATTTAAAGTTTAGGCTTTATCCGGGCAAAGGCCATCAAATGATAAAAACATATATGAGAGTTTCCAGCAAACGGTCCCGAAGGATGCAGACTTTTTTGCTGCTCTTCTTCCAACACGACCGTCAGAGCAACATTTCGACCATTCTAGTCACTCCGCTATAGGTTCAAGGTGTGTGACTTAGTTTTAATGGCTGAATAATACAGCGCTGCACCTATTTCGCCAAGTCAAGCAGGAACGGGAGCTGGCGGTAAGTGCAAATTCTACAAAGTTTTTGTTCCCGCACTGTTCAATCTTCATCATAATTACTTCGAAAATGGGAAAGCTAACTATTTCGCACAGTAAAGTCCTTTGCTCGCGGTTAGAGTCAATACGGACCAGGTGCCAGATTGGCAAAAAGAGGAAAATTTTAAGAAACAGCGCGCTCAGCAGGAGATTCAAGTTCGTACGCCTACAATCTTAACTATTTAATGTTATAATCTGATTAGGAGGGCACTTCGACGTCAAATTATGGAGCGGGAAGCTGTCAAGGCAAAAGAACTTGAACGCCAAAAGGAGGAGGAGAGAAAGGAGTTAGAGAGAGTTCAACTTGAGCAACAGGAAATGCGCCGGCGTTTTGAACTCGAGAAGGAAGAGGCAAAAAGGCGGGAAGTATGTTACTTCGATTCCTAAGGATATTAATGTATAATTTAATCCAGCAAGAAGAAATTGCCGGAAAGATTGCGAACTAAGATGGAAAAAAATGGAAAAGGCAGCTGCCGCACAAGCGCAAACAGATCAGAGAGATGAGAAAGAACGTATAAGAGATGAGAAAGAACGTAAAAATCCAGGTGCAACATTCCCAAAACGATTATAAACAGACGCATAACGGAAGTCAGAATTATAAGTCCAACTTCCGTGATGATTACGTATCAAAAGCACCTCCGTCGCCACCACTACCAACTCTGAGCAAGCAAAGAGCGCCATCTCCGCCTATTCCTACGCTAAGAAAGCAGAGGGACCGGTCATCATCTCCACCAGTCCCAGCCATGAGGAAACAACCGGAAAGAACACCTTCTCCACCAATACCTACTATAAGAAAGCAAAATGTGCAAAGAGAGAGGACCCCTTCCCCACCAATCCAATCACTTAGGTCCCGAAAAGAAAGTTCCACTTCATCTCAAGGGTATAGTTTAGCTTCTCATGCTAAAGAAGGTACATACAATAATGGCGGCCATGGAGACAAGGAGGCCTTTCACACTCGTATGCTTCTGGAGCAACTTTCGCTGATTCAAAAAGTAAACAATTCTTTTAAAGCCCACTAAAGCTTTCAACAGGAATTGGGGGATGAAGATCAAAAGATAAGAAATAACTTGGCTTCCATGTCTCTAGCTTCCATGTCACAACGGAAAAGCTCATAACCCGGCCCAAATTGCGAGATAATACAGGTATGTGCACGTCCTTATAAAAGCCTTCACTATGGTGGTTTGTTCGCATTGGGAAATTACCGCTGTAAAATCCAATCTCTAAGCTGTTTGATTTGCAAATAGTTTCAAACAAGTACCAAGACCGAGATCCTCGACAACATGAGCCTTCAGCAAGGCAGGAGGCGATCACCCCTGTGAAAAAGAGAACGGATACGCAGTAGCATACATTCCGCAAAAGCCAGGGGTCCGTCCGCCGTACTGGACGACTTTATTCGTGAGGAAGTGGACTTTTTTGGACGGCCTCAAATACTAGAAGGGAACGTATGGAAGAAAGAAAAAACGTAGAAGTTTTGTAAAAATTTACCTAACTGTTTTTAGCATAGACTTGCAAAAACGAAACAACTTCTTGCAGTCGAAATCGAAATTAATATATTTAGATGGGGCAATAGCAGCAAGTGGCGAAGACGCATTTGGAGAACTCTCGCGAAGTTCCTCACGAAACTCGCCCGCCTTGCCCGCGCACAAAATTGGAACGCCAGCAAATAGGCGTGTAAAAAACTGCCGAATCGCAAGACTCGTCGATGGATATTGATGCGATCGAGAGCATGAATAGTCTCCGTTTACAAAAGCTCTTGGATTTGGAAAATGGCTTTCGACGAGGTATTGACCACCTTTTAGCTTTTGCAAAGAACGAGCCAGCAGCAGCATAACTGTATCTATGAATAAAACTGAAGTTTGGGAGCGAATATGTATGAGTGTCTCGTAAAGGTTTTCGTGCATGGAGACAACGCGCAATGTCCACTTCCTCAGAAGCAACTCTTTTCTGAAAGTCTTCCCATCCCTATCAATTCTCTCTAATTTTGTGTACTACGCTTTGTTGCTTCTGCTCACAGCGAAGGTTTGAAATCAGCGATACCATTGAATTTCATCATATACCATGAACGCGGGCAAGGCTGTTGTTCGCGGTGTGAAGAACTATGCGAAGGGATACTCTGAAATCCAAGTCAAAGTCAGGTACTCATTGGTCTCTTTGAATGCCTCTTTACCAGGGTATCTGTGCGTGACTATTTAGGAATGCAACATCAAACGATCCAGTAAGTCCTTGCATGCATCGGATCCAATGCTAACCATGCATCCAAAGGGCCCCCCGCAGCAGGCTGATATGATGCAAATTGCAAGGGCCACATTCAATCAGTAAGATTACAAAGGTTGGGAATGTTCTCACTCTTTAGTCGAGACTTCATCGATATTATGGAAATGCTGGACAAGAGGTTAAATGATAAAGGAAAGAACTGGCGCCACGTTTACAAGGTATGAAATCAAATATACGGTCTCTCTAACGATGAAGTCTTTGATTTTGTTGGACTATCTGTTGCATGAGGGCTCAGAGAATGTTATAAAATACGCGAAAGAGAATCTATACGTCGTGAAGACTTTGAAGGATTTTCAATACGTTGATGACGATTCAAAAGATCATGGCATGAATGGTTAGTTCAATTCTTTTTTTTGATAACATTGAATCTGATGAATACAGTCCGTCAACTCAGCAAAGATATTACCGCACTGCTTGCCGACGACTCCAGACTTCAGACGGAAAGAAGAGATCCTGGCACTCGTCGATCAAATGAAATACCTGCTGCTCTCTACGATCGCGCTCCCGCCCGTGAGTACTATAACGAAGAGACCGATTTGGAGAAGGCTTTGGAGGAGAGCAGGAAGACTGCGAGAATGGAGGAAAGGAAACGAACTGATGCCCAGAAGAGGTGGTATAGATCGTTCTCTCCATTACTAACTTTCTGCAGCGAAACGGACCTCCAGAAGGCGTTGGAGCTCAGTGAAAAGGAGGCAGTTGTTGAAGAGCGAAAGAGGGAGAGGTTAGATGGATGATGACGATCAATTTAACATTTTGGAAGCGTGGCGAAGCCGAAGCAGAATGACATGATTGATTTTTTCGCCAGTACCGAGGAGGAGCAGCCGAATCTCCTTGCGAACTCGTACCAGCAGAGTAACTTCAACGCCACTCCGTTTGGTGGTTTTAGTGGGCCGTCTGGCTTCTCTAATGCAGCACCTGATCCTTTTGTGGCTTTAATGCAGCAACAGCAAATGCAACAGCAACAGTTGCAACAGCAGATTGCTCAGCAGCAGCTCCAGCAGTCTTTGTTCTCAGCGCCAGCACCGCAAGCTGCATCTAATCCTTTCGCTGGTTTTGGGGCCACTCAACCTGGCTTCCCTTCTAGCCCTAGTAGTAACTCAATTAGCAATGGATTTGGAAACACACAAACCTCTGGAGCGTTTTTTGACAATGTCCCTAGGAAGATTACACCTCAAGTTGTTTTTCATTTTTGTAAGGGCATGTTTAACAGGATATTTTAGGCTACTGAAACCAACTTCAATGGTCTAAACGACGTCGCTAGAAATAGGTATGATTTAATTACCCCTATCCCGTTTAGATTAACGGATTTTTAGTCAGCAGATTGATCCATTTGCGTCCTTGGCGAATTCTTCGCGATCTAATGGGTAAGTGTTGATTCCCTTTCTTTATTATTATTTACGTTAATATCCGTTGTATTAGCATTTCCACGGGGTTCACAGTCAACTCAATTGGAAGTAATGCTATAAACCCATTTGCGCCCGCCTCAAACGCAGAGCCTGTGAGTTTTTCCATGATGGGCTTTTTTAACAGTGCGTTTAGTTTGGAAACAGCAATACTTCCAATGATTTGTTCGCTATGCAAAACACAATGCCCCTCTCAAACATTTCGAGCACACCCACTCCAACGATGTCAAACAGCCCTTCCTTCCAACAATTCGGATCTGCAGGAGCATCAAAGAACCCATTCCAGCCTGCTCCTAAGTTCCAATGGGAGGCCAACCAACAAGCCACCCCTTCCCTTGCCCAGCTAGCGACGACCCAGAATTCCTCTTTTTCGACCTCTCAATATGGGCAGATGGGTCAGTCGGTTCCGTCTGTGTCTGTGGGAATGAACGGGCAGAACAATGGTATGGGTCTCTTTGGACAGGGTCAGCAGCAAGCGCAGCCCTTCGGTGGCCTTCCCAGAACCAGTTCTCTGGATTTGCAACACCCCAGCAGCCCTTTGGACAGAATGCCTTTGGACAGCCAGCTCAGCAACAACAACCTTTCTTCTAATCGCAGAGTCCTCGTACCATTTCAAGTTTTGAATAAAGTCTAATGAAAAAGCGCAAGAAAGTTGTAATGAGTGTATATACAGCAATGGATCTTAGCGAGATGCATTGCAAGTCAAGCATAATCGGTATTCAAATGATGTATCATAACTGTGAATGTCAGACTTTAACACCTGAAACAGACGAGTTACCGTTTGACGGAGCAAAGACTACAAAAGACAGACCCGCATAGATGGCAAGTTGCATCTGCTTCATCTTGCACATTCTTTCCGCAGAAATCACAGGAGCATTTGTATGTTCCAGCTCTGGATGGCTTGAATGTGTGTTGTCCGGACTTGCAGCCTTTCTTAACCTCTGCAAGGTTTTAGCTGTCAAGGAATAAGTAAAGCCATTCGTACCAAATAGCGCTTACCATGAACTTCACTCCAGTCGACGTCATCTCTTATGTGCTTCTTCATGGGCTCCCAGCCATGGTCACAGTCCTTTCTTTTGCCTATTCGTCCATGACCAATCATTTTGTTTAAAATATTTCAAAGCTGTAAACAGTTTGTTAGGAAGAAACGGGACAAAGTGAAGAATGTTGTTCCTAACAAGCAGCAGCTGATTTCTTTTTTGGCTAATTTCTTTTATCTACAACACTTTCTATACACATATCTCATCAAAGAGTTTTGAACTTAAAATCCAGTCCCTTTTGTTCAGCGTATTCCTCTATACACTGCTTGCAATAATCGCACATTGCAGAAAGGCTCATATCCGAGGAAATCAGGACGCCATCAGATGAGCGGGGAAATTCACCTAAATAAGTAAATTAGAATTGAAAAGAACACAATAAAATCAGACTACCTTTGAGATTTCGACAAAGCCTCGTTGCATCTCCCCATTGCTTTTCGGATTTTTGGGAATCATGCCATCCTTCAGAAAAGTTTTTTGCAATCTCACGCGTTTTCTTCTCCCAGTCAACAGAAACGTCAGCATTGCCAGATTCTTGGGGAAGGGCTTTGACAACAGACGACGTGAAAGCCATTCGCCGTCGCCCGGATTTAAAAAGTAAAACCGACTCGAATCTCATCCTGCGTAGAATGATGAGACTTTAACAACAAAAAAGAAAGACGATATTTTGAGAGCCACAATACGTACATAAGACTATGTAGTCCCGCAAAGTTTTTAAACTTCGCAAACCGAGAGTAGACGTACGTTACATCGAGTCAAATGTTGAAATAACCTGGAGGTCATCCTTTGTCCAGCTGGATTTCGCAGCAAGCTAAAAACGAATTAGATATTTTAAAACGCCTTCAGGTTAAACAAAAAAAAAAACATACATCAAAGGCATGACAAACAAGACTGGCACAATAATGCAACACAGAGATTGTCGCACTCTCTGGATCCTTAGACTTATTCAAGGCATCGCCCATATGCTTATGAATCAGCCCAAAATGCTTCCATTTCCCGGGATTAGAAACCGATGAACTTCCCCCCGACCGTGAAGCACCACTATTCAATTGCTGCTCCTGCTGCCGTGAGTTCGGTGTAATAGGGCTGTTGCCTCCGGATGACGAACCAATCTGAAGGGATGGTTTCCTTGCTTTCACAGATGACGAATCCAAGGATGGTGTGTCATCACCAGCGGGGCGGTCAGTAGGGTTTCCAGAATTTCTCATAGTGTACTGTTGCAGACTCATAGTGCGTTTTCGAAAGTTGCGGCTGTGCGGCGGTAGTTTGAGAAGATGAATCAGACGGTGGAGGTATTGAGGGGGATGTGGACGAGCTGTCGTTTTTGGCTGAAAGTATATCCTTCTTCCTGCCTAAAGATTTCGGAGTTGAGTGAGGTTTTGGAGAAGGTGCAGTCGCAGGTGTTGCTTCCAAAGCTCGGCCATTTCGTTCTACTACAATTACATCCGCAGCCGCTCGTTTCGCCTCCTCTTTTGCTGCCTCGGCAACCCCTTTTTTCTTCCTATCCTCCCGCGAAGAATCACGACGACTACTGTGACGGTCATCCCGCTTGTCTTTTCCACGGTCACGATCTCTATCTCTCGACCTGGTCCGATCTCTCGGAACTCTGTCACGATCCTTGTCTCTTGACGGTGACCGTTCTTTTGACAAAGCGCGTCCGCGGTCCTTTTCTCTATCCTTGTCACGACGGTCCCGAGACTTTGAGCGGTCTCTGGAAAATGTCTCTGCGGTCTGAGCCACCGGTCTCTGTCGCGATCGCGATCTCGTCTGTCCCGTGAGCGGGACCTGTCTCTTCCTCCGTCTCGATCTTTGTCCCGCGACCCTCGGTCCCTATCCCTCTCACGGATCCTCTTCCCGTCTCTTCCATCCTTCCCATCTCTGTCCCTTCTTTTCTCCTTATCTTTCTCCTTCTCTTTCTCCTTCTCCTTCTCCCTTTCCCTCCCACTCTCTTTTTCCTTGACCCCTTTAGATCTGTCCTCCTTCACTTTTTCGTCTCTGAGTTTATCTTCCTTCGCTTTATCTCCTCTCGATTTATCCTCCTTCACCTTCTCGTCCTTGACCCTCTCTTCTCTTGGCCGATCTTCCCTCACCTTTTCTTCGCTAATCTTTTCCACCTTAACCGTCTCCCCCTTCTCCCCTTTTGATTTCTCCTCCTTTGACCTATCCTCTTTCAATTTATCCGTCTTCATCTTTTCATCCCTAATCCTTTCCTCTTTCGCCCTATCAACCCCTCTTTCCCCAACACTCTCAACCACACGATCCAAGTCCCGCTTAAGCTTTACACTCTTCTCTTTCCCGGAACCCTTCACATCAGAACGCCCTAACGTAGGGCTCGCTTTGGCAGTCTCCCCAACCCCGTTCTCCACATTGGTATCGGCAGACTTCCTTCGAAGCGCCGCTTTATCATCTTCTCCGCCATCGCGTGCTGCATTGGCTTCAACCTCCCCATCACCTTTTTTTAATCTCTTAGACTTAGGCTCAATCTCATGAAGCGGACTCTCCCTCTTCCTTCTCTCCGGCGTCACAGACTGTGGTTCTTCTGGAGCGCTTACAATAGGAGGATTCATCGGGGTATGCGTTCCATTGATAGTTTCGTCAATTTTCATATCTTCTATCGCCGCATCACCTTCATTCATCATGTCGACTTCTACAATAACTTTAATACAAGTTTTCAACGAGAGGACTCACCAGGCATGGCAGAGACGATAGGGAAATCCCCTTTTGATACAGGATCAGCTATTGTATCAAGTAGCTGCATCAACGGTTCCAGTTCCATGAAGCTTGGTGGATTCAAAGATCGATTCGATGGTTTTGCCGCAACTTTTTGCTTTGTCCTTCCGTTCTCGCTACTCGAAGGAGCTAATAAATACAGAATGTCCAATCGTCAGCACTCAGCAACCCCCGAAATTCAAAAATACCTTCAGAGCTAGGCTTGCTTCCAGTTTCAGATTCCCTCAAACTTGTCGTCCTCCTATCGGCCGCGACGATAATTTCCGTCTTGCTTTCGAATTCTTTTGATCGAACGATGGCGCCGCAGATCGGGTAGTACTCCCCGGATGTCCAAATGTAGATGTTCTCCGTGCCTTCAACTCAGATTCTGACAACGGTGTTCCAGCAATCGGTGGACCAGGAAAAACTACTGTAGGTCTTAGAAATGTGCTATACTCGGCAAACTGCTTGGCGTTATAAGGGTGAGGGACAGCCGGTGATATCTTTCCGCGAAGGCTCCAGATGCCTTCTCGAAGTGAAGCTGCCTTGGCAGAAAACGAGTCTGATGAGTCTTCTTGTGGTCGCTTTGGTTTGTATGTTGGATCAGCGCCGTTCTCGCCTTTGACGAGGAGCTGGTGACCCGTAGAGCGTTGAAGTTTGCTAGTGCTGCTACTGCTACTTGTTGCCGTGGACGTCATGCTACGGGATTGCGCATGGGTTTCCTTTGAGAAGGTCTGGCAATGGCCTGTAGCACAAATGAAAGGGCTGTTGAATTCTTTTGGCTTTGTTTTTTAGTTGATGGGTTTCACTTTATTTTTGTTCCATGGCGTATGATTATGCCGCCTTGCCGAGGTCCATCTTCTGCTTCAAAGTCTTCTCGGCGGTGTAGATGATCGAGTCGACTATGCCTGCAACGGTGAACACTCCACCGACAATGGCGCACACATCCGTGAGGAAGTGCGCGAATGGCTTCTTATATTCGGTATACGTCACAAGCATAGGTGAAATATCAAAGTTGAAAAACACGCCTAAGGAAAAAAGAGAGATCGTAAATCGATTTAATCATCATACGCAAAAACAAGAAAGATCGTGAACTACTCATACCTGGCAATCCCATAGTATTCCCATTCCTGATATCCCTCTCATGCTCCGTCACCGCAATCTGATTCGTGTTCACGACAGTTCCGTTCCTGTACTTGTACTTTGTACTAACTACCTTGATAAAATATTGAAACATGTATGCGTCTAATCAAAAAGACTGTGTCAGCAAAACAACAAACATTGCAAAATCTCGAACCATTTAAACAACGTACCATTCTGAACACCCTTTTCAACATTATCCAGAGGATTAGTAAAATCCATCCTCTTTCCAAACGAAAGCGAATTGATGGTATGCGAGAAATCAAACTTATCCCCGTTTTGGTACGAAAACAAATCGTGAACATGGACAGAACCTTGCTGGAAACTCTTTCCAGGTGCAAAGTGGAAGTTTCCCGCGACCTTGTTGACTTCAATGTGGCCATGCATGTTGCATCCTCGTTCTTTTGTTCCTTAATTTTTTCCGTCCAGCCTTCACGAATGCACTATGAAAAAAGGGTATATTAAATAACAACGAAAATTGCTGTTTTCGAGACATCATAGCCTCGATAAAGTGCAATGAAAGACGAGAAAAGAGCAAGTAACCTGTTCGACACCTTCTGGAGATGAGAATGACCATCCATTAGCAGCATATGCTTTCCTGACGTCCTCGCACGTGTTGCAGCACTTGGTACCTTCCCGGTGGAATCCCTCCATAACAATCTCCGCAGTAATTAGGGTCAGAGGGTGCCGCCAGGGCCTTCTCCGCTGCTCCAGTAGTATCTCCGATAGCTAAGTCAACAAAATCATCTGGTCAGAAACAATCCTTACGAAATCCTACACAGAAGAAAACACTAAACGAAAAATACCCACTTGACTTCTCCATGTTGATGAGATTCCCATTAGTATCTAAACGAGCTTTGATCATGCTATGATCAACATCGTTTTGGTGCTCCCCTGCCACATCCATCACATCAATGCTAAGAACTAAAGAAAACCGTCAGCACTCAATGTTACATAACAGAATGAAAGAAAGAGATGAACTCACGGAAACAAGGTATTCTCGGGAAAAGTAATGTTCAAGTTTTATGCTCATCTTCTCTTTTCTCGCCCTATCCACATCAAGACTAGGTTGAATCTGAACCGTTTGCCAATCCACAAACTCAGAAACCAGCAACAACATGATGATCGCAGCGCTCAACAAAGTTACTGTTGCATGGGGGTTAAATGACAGGTATCTAAATAGAATATAAAATATATGGAGAGTACCTGCTGCACCGGATGATGTTTTGATCCTAAAATCATCCAAGGGCTTGGCATACGCATCAAGATCTTTGAGACTTTGAGGAAGCCTTTCGCCGGGGCTGGTTCCGCTCCAGTCCCACTTCCGCGATGCCTGACGACCATCTTGAAAAAAATTGGGAAGGAAACTGAGTGTAACAAGTTCCGAGCCATTCACGATGTTCAAGAAGTGAGTAATGACTCTTTCAATGCATGCAGAACGGATTCCTCTTCTAACAGTGGATTGTTCCTGATGTTTTTAAAGATTCACCCAAAGGGAGTCTGTTACCGGGCAGTCACAGGTTTGAATCTTTATTATTAAAGGGTTTCTCGACGTATCGTGACATGTTGGATGTTGGCATTCATTAGATCAAGTCATCGCAGCAACGTGCGATACGAACGAAAAATCATCTCACAATTCCCCGCATTGGAGCCCTTTCTCGATGAGATCATGCCAAAGAAAGCGCCGATTGTGTTATGGAAATGGTGCGGGATATTTTTCGTTATATCTTGGCTGTTATGGAACTATTGGAATTGATGGAATACTCCTTGTTTTATTTTTGCTTTAAGTCAGGATGCTATCTCGGTCGTCACGGTGAACAATAATCTGCTGTTTTTCAGCCATTTCGATGGACCTCTCATCCCCTGCATGCCTCTTCTTCATCGGTGTAAGTATTGACAGGAGAAAATATACATTTGTTTCTTGTTCGATTGTCCGAATAACCAGTGTTGCTTGTATTTTAACATGTTTTCTGTTTTTCCCAGACCCTGACATTATGCCCAAGCATCAAGTCGATAAAGGCGCTATCAAGTTTGTGATCTCTGGAGCACACATCATGTGTCCAGGCTTGACATCTCCCGGTGCATCTCTACAACCCGACGTACCTGCCGAAACCCTTGTCGCGATCACAGCTGAAGGAAAGGATCACGCATTGGCGATTGGGTTAACAAAGATGTCGGATAAGGATATGTAAGTTTATACCCCCTACTTACTGTTCTAAACCATCTGTACAGCAAATCAATAAATAAGGGAATCGCGATTGAGAATATTCATCATGTATATGATGGACTCTACAAGATTGCAGTGGAAAAGTAATTTTTGAGGGTTTTACTTGATGTCTAATCTTTTGAATATAGCTTTGCCATTCAAAGCAATTAGATATATATTCTGCCGCCGTTGAACGCTTTTGGGGGTTGATGCAGTAGGAAATGCACAAAATCACTATACGGGCGAACAAGCTAAATCTTGTTGAATCGAAAAAGCTTCTGGTCCACCAAAGATTATTAAAGAAGATATCCCCATCTGATTTTTTTTTGTGCAAGCATTTTGACGCCACTGCATATGTCAATTCATTTAAGTTAAAATAGAGGCGGAAAGCGGAAAGCGGATATTTTAAATTGAGAAGATTAGTGAGGCGTTTCGTATTTAGTCAAGATGACGGCAAAAGACAATGTTAGGCGAAGGAAAGGTTTGCAGTTCGTCATTTAATCTTCCTCTCTATATAAAAGCACAAACGTAGGTGCATATATAGCTTTATCCTAACGACAGGGCGCGATTACTTTTTCTCTTCACGTGCCGTCAATTGGACGGTCACGTCAGTGCCTACAAACATATCTGCAGAAGGCTACCAAAAAAAAAAAAGGCATCAGCACTAAGAAGCGTCCATGATTTTTGTTGTTCGTTGTAGTCCATGACATTAATGCCCCATTTACTATTTATTTTGTTGTTCAAGTTGTTGTTCTTCTTTCTGTTGTTGTTGTCTTTGCTGCTGCGTCAGTTTTGGGGGTCGAGGAGGTGCTGAAAGCGGAATATAGTATTGAGTGTCCAAGCCTGCCCTCGCTCGGTCTTCTTGGTTGAATGGGGGCTTTTAAAACGAGGCAAAATTGATAAGCTTCATTTCATAAAATTTGGTAAATTACCTTTAAAGGTCCGTGAAACAGCTCTTTAACAATATCGTGAAAAGTGGAATACTTGTAACATGGTAAGTTAAAAATATGAAAAACCACAAACCTTTTCTTTGCCCTCTAATGCGCATACCCATGAGAACCATTTCTGCCCCGTGGCTACGTGGGTTACCTCGTCCTAAACAAGAGTGTTTAAGTAACACGGAGGGCGTTTGAATGAGAAACCAACATTGTGAATTGTAATCAGCTTTTCTGTGCTCTCGTTGTCCTTTGCGCGTTCGAATTTAGCTATGGTTGCCGGGTTAACGTCTAAACCTCTTGCCTTATGAATATATCGGTTATACGAAGTGAAAAGTTAAGGATATGCATCCAAGTATTTATTTGCTCACCTCATGGACCCTTTGAAGTTTTTGGGTAAACGAAAAAGAAAGTGTGAGAAATTGCGACCATAACTTGTGAAGAAGCTTACATGTGCACAATAGCAAGCCTATCCAGCAAACAGCTCGAACTGATCTTGGCTGAATCCCATAATCCACCATGGATTGGCAAGTCTCCATACTTGCAGTCCAATGCCTCAAGACGATCAACGAGGTAAGTAAAATGGCGTGCTTCATCTGCGGCGACTTTAAGAAAATCTTGAGAAAGAAAAAGACGGATTAGCTTTCACAAAATATACTATGTAAGATTAATTCTACTTGCCTGTGAAGAACTCGCGAGGGAGGGGTTTCTTTGCAGGAGCTGGTAGTGAAAATGTAAGGTTTAAGTTTATGGATAAACACGCAATTATAAAGATTTTTCGTACCGCTGGCGTCAGTGGTCAAATCATCAACCAATGTGTCTCCAAATCTTGCTATGATATCGAACGCGAGATCAATAGCCCATTGCTCAATATTGGCGAGTGAGTGCAAAATGGCAATACGAGATTCCTGATTTCTCAACGGGAAAGAAAGCGGAATAAGAATGATATGAGGCAAAATCGACCAAATCACCTTGGTCCCACCTCCTCCAAGACGCTTAACTTGTCCGGGGGCAATCATGACGACACCTTTATGACGTGGAGGTTCTTCTGGTGGAATGCCAGATCCGATTTCTAACAACAAATGAATGAGCTGATGATAGAAAACAAAACGCCCTTTAAGGCAAAACGGTTACCTGTAATGGTGCCGTCGTTCCATATATCGCGAACTTTAAATGCTAGTCGGACCTTACAAGTACGAAATGATGTAGGAGGATGGATAAGAAGGATGAGTAATGATAGTAAAATATTTTTATTGAACAAAAAAAGAAGAAAGGAAAAGTTTGTGGAAAAGAAAAGGTGCCTGCACTGCGCTTACCTTTTCAGAAGGATCTGATATAGGAGCAAAAAATTGATTTCGAATAAAACATTAAAATCGAAGTACACAGAATGTGCATTTGGAAAAGGGAAAGTTATCAACGCACCGGCCGTGCTAAGGACTTTAATACACCAACCAACCAACGATTTAGGTTCTTCGTCCGTATCCGCAATATTAATATTCTCTAAATTTGAAACTATATCCGGTGCTGTTTCCGGTACAACTTTTGATAGCCGGGGTTTAGGTGTCAAAATATTCGCCTTCTTGTCCTTTGTTGAGAAACGCTCTACAGAGACAATACGTGGAGGTGCATCAGTGATCACAGAGGGAAACGTCAAGAGAAGGGTAGATTCATCTTGAAGGGACGCAGTGACAACCTGTAATTGGTAAAGAAAAACATGATCAAACCTATGAACAGAAAAACAATCGAGACAGTCTAAAGTGAAGTTAATCTGAAGATTTCATACTTTTGCGTAATGCTCCTCATGCTCTACATCGTCAGAAGCACCAGTTTTAAGGTTGAACTTGAAGGCGTGCCATGGGCAAATAATCAATGGATCCTTTGAAACTGTAGAGGGCTCTGCTACAGCCCTATGCCTTGCCTCCCCCACGATCAAGTCTTCCATGTCCACATTACCCTTGTAAAGAGGACCTCCGGAGTGCGGACAAATTGCCTCAATACAGTAAGGTAGGCTATCATGAAATAGAATGACGAAAGGTGCTGTGAGATTGTTATTGCCCTCCACTAGTTCGACTGTGAGTAAAATCCTTTCATCTTGAGCGAGAGGTGATGAGCGGGAGGCATCGGCACCAGCATCAGACGGTGATGGTGGGATGGGTAGTTTGATAGTAAAGTGAGTCATTATTAAATCCTCTTGGGTTAAAACTGTTGTGCCAATAACGCTAAGGTTAATTTCGGCTTTAAAGACTATTCATTTCATTTTAATATTTATTCCATTTTGATAACTTAACATGCCTTTTTATTGACAATTCATAATGAGCACAATACACAGGACTACGAGAGGTGTGGCCGCATCATCGAGGTTGGCGAACGGAGCTCTCTTCAACATCCTATCGTGAATTGATGAATGGGATCCATCTAAACGAAGTGACTGAGACTGAAAGTAATGTGGATGAGAAGGAAAGCTCGTCGATGATGAGGATTTGGAGAATGTTGAAAATGTGTCATAACATTAAATGTTCTAGCTAACAGTATATGGAGTATTCTCAATGTCCGATAATATTAAAAAAACAGAAGGATGAAGAGTTTGATTTATTATTCTTCCGTCCGGCGAATTTCGATTTTTCGCAATCAGAAAAAGTTAAAAACACCCTGTGGTTTCTATGATGGGAGATATCGTGGGGAAAATTAGAAATTGTGATCGGCCTGTTTCCTACTCCTACTCCCCTCAAGCACGTCAACGAAACTCTGTCCATCATGGACAGGTTCTGTAGAGATGGGCACATGGATGATGAGAGAGTTAGAATAAACCATGATAACCACCAAACGGACTAAAGGATCGGAAGCATTGGAAACAAATACCACGCCGGAAGCAAAAGCCTTTGCTCTACGACGGAAGACCGCCGATATTGAGTATGTGGCAATATTTTTTGAATTTCCTTTTTTTCGCATCATAGAATTATTATGCTGATCAGCTTCCTTACGGCTTTCAATTCCCTTACTTCGCTAGTGTATATTTTTGTGTGCCGGAAACTTATTGTTATATATTGAGGTAAAATATTTGACACCAGATTATTATGTAGGATTATCAATGATTGATAGAAAATATCACCTATTTGATGACTCCAGTTACATGTCCCCAGTAATCATCCTAAGAGAATGTTTTCCGAAATACGACATTTCGCAACGCACTTCGTTGAATCAATTGGGAAATATATCGCCAGAATATGACGGGGTTTCTTTATTCTTGGCTTCTTGAATGTTATCCTCAGTGATTCGCGGTGGGGGGATGCTCCAAAGACATATTCATGAATATTCCCGCTTAGTCGTGAACCAGCTGAACCTCGTAACGTTCTAGTATCAGTTCAACTTCTACTTGCTCGAAAGTGAGTAGCATTCGTCTTTCATGTTTGCTGCCACAAATTACTGGTTGGGGAGAAAGTGTGCGAATGGCAAACTTTCATGTTCAAACCGGAGACTTGCAGCCTGTGGTCAGATAGATCGTGCCAATATTGATCATTGTATCCAATATGCACGCGCTGTTGACGATGTGATCAGATCCTTGATTTTCGGAGAGATATGGTTACCGCTGAGCAGAGATTCTTCAGCTCCTTGAAGTCTCAAGCAATCCATTGACATCACGTGCTCTCTCCACGGACTTCCACCATCACGCCTGCAATAGTTGGCCATCAAGTTCCTCCTCCTCCATAAATATTTCCCACAAACGATATCAGTGGTCTCAACCGAACTACCCAACATCGTTGTTGCAGGAACTCGACGAGCAACATTACAACTACAAAATCAATTTCAGTATCACTGGCACTGTAAAGGAAAAGAGATGGCATGGGGAGTTGACGCATTTAATGGCAGGGACGTCACCTTCATCAACGAAATCTTGAACAAACTTAACCAAGGACAACTGAGCATCTATTAGAACCGAGTCTCGTGTACAATGCTCGTAATCACACCTGGAGGAAGCCTCAACAAAGCTTAAACAAGAACTTAAACATCACCAACAAACTTGGTGGATGTTTAGTAACTGGAATTAATATCTCTTGACATTTTCTCAATATTTTTATTGAATTGAATTTTCTCAATATCCTCTTTATTTATTTGTGCAACAGTTCTAAATTAATAATAAACTTAAAATAAATATATTGTAAAATTTTTAAGGGCTGAATCTGATATTTATTTTGATGAAAATGAAATGAAGGAGGAGACACAGGAGGAGACAAAGAGGAGAATATTCAATTTCGAAATAATAATAAGAAGCATATTAATAATAATTGCTGCATGCATGCATACAAGAAAGAGTCAAAGAAAGAGAAAAGGATAATTAAATAAATAAATAAATAACAAAAAGCAACACACACACACAAATCAAATGGAGACAATTTGATTTTTTGAAAGAAACAACAGTCATCAGCACAACTTCACAACCCAGGAATAGAATATTATTAAATAGAATAGAAACAAGAAAAAATAAATGTGCCCTCGTTTACTAAATAACCCAAAAGTCTACTGAAAGAACACTGAGTTGAGCTAAACTTAGTTGTTTAACACATGAAGGAGATGCCTATGGCGTCAGCGTCATCACCATCATCATCATCATCACCATCATTACCATCATCATCATTAAATTACTCGCGACTACATTCACCACCATCATCACCATATCCATCAGCTCCCACTCCTACGAACACAGTTACTGCTTTTATGGAGGGGGAAGCAGCAGCTCGAGCATCCACGTCATCTGCTGCTACTTCTGCTGCGGCTGCATCACCACCAATCCCTCATCTACTCCAATCTGCTGGGTCAGACATCCCTATGTCGCGGATTCGCTCATCAAGCCATAGTCACCAAACTATACAACATTCTGGCATTGATATGGATGTTCGTTCTCAGTCTGCATCATCACTTTTGCAACATCAACAGCAGCAGCAGCAGCAGCAGCAGCTTCAAAGATCAAGGAACGAATCCTTTTCAAGTCTTGCTTCATCATCAGTAACTGCCACACATCGTCCTTCAATTTCCTCCATCAACGGAACCGTTGGTCCCACCGGTAGACCAACTGCCTTCAGATCACCAATGTCAGCAGGACTACCGCAGTACGGCAGCAATGGTTCAGTGGGGCCAACGCAGCTAAATTTGTCCATACCATTGCCGTCAATGTGGGAACCCATCGTCGCAAGGTCTATAAAGAACTTTGCTGTTTACACGGGTGACCTGTCCGCGCTAATTAGAAGAATCACATCATTCCATCGTGTTGACCTGCTCGTGGTCGCCGCAGAGGAAGTCGGCAGTATCGGAGGCACGCAAAAGGTGGAGGACGACACTGATTTAAAAGTTAGTGATTTAAAATGAATTGAACTAATTAACTAACCGACTTTTAGTCTGGAAGACCAATGTCACGAATAAGTAGCTCCAGCTCACTCTCATCCATCATGCATCGTACACCACCAAAGCCTTGGACATCTCGTACGTCCACCTCCCGCGCCTCTTTTTCCTCCATCTTGTCTAGTAATTCTGATCTGTCGTCATCCGTTGACGATGGAGATGATCACTTGTCCCCGCAAATTCAACAATACCATCTCCAGTTTCTTCACAAACTCTCGACCCACTATAAGCGTATCGCCGTTGCCATCAACGTTGCAAAGCTTTATCGCGCATACGATGCAAAGGATAAGAAAATTGGGTCAAGTTTTTCAAAGCATTTTGTTAAGTACGTCAAGCATGTTTTGGATTCGGCAAGATTTCCCATATCCGGATTTGTCTTGGTTGGACTTGAGGAGGCCGCCTCTTTGCATCCTGAGAGTGGGAGTCTCGTAATCAAGCTGATGTCGGCCCTGAGGGCCGATAGAGACGTGTCTGGCCCAGGAGGCAAGCGTGGTATGCGTTCCATATGTGAGTTCATCATTTAAAATAATAACTTTCGTGCGCCTTTAAATGCTCATCATATTTTTAATAGTTGTGGACGAGATGGGCGTAAGAGTGTGGGATAAAATCCGTGACGACATCAATGGAATTTTTTTTACCAAACAACATGATCAACGGAAAGGGATCTTTTAACGCAAGATTTGGGTAAGTCCGTTTGAGTATTAACTTTGGACCAAACCGTTGACGTTTTGAAACAGCACCGAACGTATCGAATTTGACGAGATCGTTAACCGACTCAAGATCGAGATCACCCTTCGCGATGACTTTATGGTCTTCGGTATCGAGCCTATCCGTGGTGGCCCCGATCGCCTCGACGCCGCCCTCACCCGTCATGTCGTTTCATGGTATCGTGGCCTCGGGTTCCATTTCTGGCTCTGCAATTATAGCGACCTCGTTACCACCGAACCGACTGCGGAAGGATGGGATTCGTTTGGTCAACATGTCGACGATGTCAAGCCACCCAAACTCACAGCCCTTGGAGATGACTCCATCTTCGAGCTCGCGGTTCACCCAGCCGTGAAACATCTAAAGGCGACTGTCGAAACATCGTACGCGCAAATGAATCATGACAGGTCGATGGTTATTACTCCTGCAGTATGGTCAAACCTTCTTGATAGAACCCCAATGCCCGACCAAGCTGCTCGTTTCTTTGCACCATTCCGAAGACTTCTTGATGGTGTCACCATAAAACACTTCGCGAGCGCTGTCTACAATCGGGTGGAGACTTTAACACCTGGTTCATTTTCCAAAGTCATTTGGGTAGATCGAGGCATGGTCGATACCATCCCCTCCTCCGCTTACGTCAAGCGCGTCATCCAGGCATTGCGCGATCTCCCCTTACATATGGTTCCTCATATGAGGCGATTGTTTGGGGTCGTGAACAACGACGACGATGACAACGGTAATGAGCAACGTCATGTTAGAAAACGCACATCGTTCGCCTCTGGGACATGGTCTCGTAAAGACAATGATGACGACGATATGGCATCTACAAACCTCGGGGGCGTCAACTCGACCGCATCTGAATATTCGTCAGCCCTCGTGCTAGGGATTGGGTCGCAGAGCACTGAGGCGAGAAGGGAGAGGATGGCGTTGTCATTAAGGAAGAATCTTACAGACTTGATGTCCAAGAAACTCTTAGCTTCGCTAAAACGAAACGTAGACGTGGATTCGGGGAAGCTTAATGCAAAATACCAACAGTGTGTTGAAACCCTCAAAGGAATTCTAACGAGGCCCACTGCGGCAACCCGCTGGGTTTTGGATGTCTACTCATTTGAGATGGAGGTGCCGAGGGGAGAGGAAGAAGTGAAAGCACTTGTAAAAGACTTGCTTCAGGGGTTGGAGGATGGGACGGTTAACGTGTGGATGGCTTCCAAGGCTGCCTTCTTGACTGGGGAGACGGGAGGTGAGGCTTCGAGTAATGCTGAGATTGGAGCAGGGCATGCTGGGGACTGTGTCCTTGGTTTTGCGGAGATGAAGCACGGGGGAGTCCATATCTATGTTTCAGATGATCTTAAGGATGTGCTTGAGGTGACTATTCATGCTTTTGCAAAGTTGGTGCTTGGGTGGACGACTGGAAGATGCCTTCTGTTTGAGGCGCTGATGGCGTAAGTTTTTCACGTCTTCTTCTTGTTCTTTTTTTTCTTTTTGGTACCACGACCTAAGGACACGCTTCAATTTTCCAGTGCTCAATCCCAAGCCGCATCAGACGATACCTTTCCTATTCCCTCTCGCCTTCCCCAGGAAATCGAAGGTCACAGCCATATGGGCCGTCTCCGTCTCATCCGCAACACCCCTACCGTCCTCTCTTCCGTACTGTACTCTAAAGATCTCACTCAAGGCGAAGCCACCTACCTCACCCATCTCACTCACCACATCTCCAACCTCTCCGAACAACATCTCATTGCAAAGCAATCCTACCTAGACCTTAAATTTGGTTGGGCGAAACACGGGTATGCCCCCGCTAACGAGCTGGAGGTTGCTTTATGCGACGTAGTTGGGAAATGCACCTTCGACATCACCGGCACCAAACGATTTTTGGCTGTTGTCGAAACAATGACAACGTGGATGACAACCTTTCCTTCGTCCAGCGAACGTCTTGCTGCTTGTCTGCTCTATATGGCGATACAGAAAGCTGTCCGTCGCTGTGCTTACATGGAGTGCAGGTGTCGCTTTTAAACAAAAATGCCCTGTTCCTCCCTGATGCGGATCAGGTTGCAGTTGGGCTCGAAATGACCACGACACAAGAGAATATCCGTGCGATTTTTGAGTTGACGTCGTTGCAGCTGGCTATGCCTATGCATGCGGCGTTGAGGGAGATGGGATTCAGAGATTTGAAGGTGGAAGAGAAGAACCTGGAAGTGAGTGAGGAGGTTGCAGGAGTGAAAAAAAAGAAGAAGGCTGAGGGACTTGTTATGGAAAAGAAGATTACGAATGCGTACTTGTTTATATACCCAATTTTGATGGATTTGGTGTTGGTCAGGTTGTTGGGGTCGGGAATCTTCTATAGTGATCGTATGAATGATAGGGCTCAATATTCAATCACTTTGATTTTTCTTGGTGAGTCGCTTATCTGAACTTTTTATTAGTATTAACACTTACAAACTTTAAAATTTAAAAAAGTCTTATTCCCTTTGACCGGAGGTGTCATGAACTCGATCGGTCGAACAGTCACCTACTACTTTTATCAAAAAAGTATCCCTCTGATGATTGCCGCATTCATTCGTCGTCTGGCAGGTGGCACCATCATCGCAATAACAGGAAGCGCAGTGGTAGCAGGGATCGACTACTACTACAACGCAAACCCAATCACTGTGGTTCTGACCTTCCTCTACTCGGTCGCTTTCTGCCTCTACATGATGTTCCTGTGTGGTCTCGTTTCCTTTAAAGATCCTGACGACTTTTTCTTTAAGTCGCCTGGTCCACGCGCGGTCATTCTTACCATTCCGATACTCTCCGTGTCTGCTTTTATTAGCAGATTTTTCTTCCAAGACACGGAAAAGTCTACAATCGTATGGGCTGTCTACACCTTCGTTATGTTACTTACAGTGACCTACATGGCGTGGAGTTACCGTCGTATCGCCATCACCTATCTAAATTGGCCTGACTCTATCGAAGTTACTGCCAAATCTGCCATTGTGGAGCTCTTTTCCAAAGAAACGTCTTCCAAGCGTGAACAAGAGGATGGGGAAGATATTGAGGCGTTTGAGAGACGCAAGAGGAGATGGGAGAGATCTGCTGTGGAATGGTGGATGGAGAGATTGGAGAAGGCGGTATCGTCGAAAGGCGTCAGAGCGGCTCATGAACCTCCTATTGTCAAGCGAAGGCTCGCGCAAAGACGATGGGAAGACATGCTGATGAAATGGTACTTTGAACGCTCTGGAACAAGTGGTCCGAAACGGTATTCCAATGAATGGGATATTGCACTCAAACAGGCGATCGGAGAACTCAAGAAAAAGTATAACGTCGAGAAACTCAATCGTGGCGACATCCTTTTTGATTTCGAGTCGCCGGCTATTGTGTTTGGGTTTCTCTACTTCATCATTATCTTTGTGGATAAATGGTGTGTTCTATTTGTGACAGGACGGGCGGCATTATTCTTGCCGAGCGCGGAAATTTCAAAGAGTTACGTCACGGGTGTGCTCTACGGAACAGTTTTCCTTCTTATCGCTTCGGGAATTCTTGAGCTCACGTTGAGTTTTATGTACGAAAAGCAGAAAGCCATTGTTCAAAAATCCTTGTGCCAAGCCAAGAGCTTGAACAAGATGGTGGATGATCATTGGGGAAATCTTCGGAGAATCTACAAACAGGAGTTGAGACGGTTCCTCCTATTCGCTGTTGTGATATTTGCTATCATCACTGTGCCTGTTGTTATCTTCAATAGGGAAATACCAGTATTGATGGTGTACGGAGCAACGGCGTTTGGATACTTTGGTCTATTGCTGGGGTTGTTCCATAAACTTTTCATTACGAGTGATGAAAGGTTTCTGAATAGGTGGATGTTTTGGGGGCTCGTTGTAAGCATTGTCACGATTTCGTTGCTTGTGAGGTTTACGGGAAACATGCTTTGGGCGGCTGGAACTATCACGCTGAACGGGTGGTTATTTGGTATCGCATGTGTAATGACTTACTCCAAGGAGTCTCTGGCTACCGTCCATTATAGGATCACTATATGTGGGTTTCGTTATCTATTTTTTGACTGACCAATTCTTAGCCCCCACTTTGACATCTTCTGGACAACGAATGATTGGCTACTATAATAACGAAGCAACGCAAGAACGTCTCGCCGATCTTAGTCAACGTCTTATTGACAGCCAAAGTCGCTTCTCCGTTGTTGTGCCCAACTCTGATCTCGGTCGGCGTGTCGTTTCTCGCATTCAGACTTCATTTAACCGCACTGCCCTTCTTCCCGCGGCTCATCTTCTCAACATTGCCTTCCCCACAGCCCGTGCGCTCTCTGAAACCATCCTCACTCGTTTCCAAGACCGCTCAATCATCATACACATTGTCCCGCAAAGATTGAAGTTGGTGCTATTCAACACCACGCTATCTCCGTCATGCACAACGATATCCTTCATATTTTTTTCGACGGAAGCGACGTGACGTCGGAATGGACCGAAGATGACGTGATACAGCTTTGTGAGTGTGTTGTGCATGAGGCTGTGGAGGATATGGGGATGTCGCATTCGGATGCTTGTGTTTTTGAGGCCATGGTGGCTATCCCTGAAGGTGGGGAAAGTGGATTTTTGGATGGCTGGGTGCCTACACGTATTGAAAGTTATCTTGGGAGTGCTGGGGCAACGGTTTTGAGGAGGTTAAAGAACGGGACAGAGGTTGTGCTGACGGAGAAAGCGAGTTTGAATGTGGACTTGGATAGGTTTTGGGGGAGTGAAGGTGGGCTGATGCATAACGATCGTCGAGTTTTGGTTGAATTGGCTAAGCGATGGCATGGGATCCTTGGAGAAGCTTTAAAGGTATTTGGTAGAAAATCTTGGTTCACATGTTAATATACTCTCTCTCTTTTCAGACTGGATTGGTACGTGATGGCTTTGATAACATTAATGCGGAAAGTCTCGTAAAGGTACGCGACGGAACCGACAACATCACCTTGAAGTGATCCTCGCTAGGAGTCTTATCTCGTCTATTCTCGCGTCTAACGTCAAGAAAGCCTGTCAGAGTACTCGAGTTGGGCTTCACAACAGAAACGCTAGCAGTCGCCGTACTCGCAGATGGAACGGCATCACCAACATCATCGGAACCATCTCAAGAACCCTTGGACGCGATAACTCTAAGTCGGGTGTTGGAAGACTTATTATCTGGAGCGACGTTGGGTCGTCGTAAACAAGCAGCGCCAACCCCTGATGTTATTGCTATGAAAGTCGAAACCGGCTTTTTGAATCACGCTACGGGTATCATTATTGATGGTATCGTTGCATTATTCCTTGCTGTGACTGCTGATGTGAGGTTTGGAAGGGAGCTTGCCGTGACCCCGTGGCTGATCCGTGGGCCCCTTGCGCTGCTGTACTTTATGTCAAGAAAGCTCGTGGGCTTCCTTACACGGATCTTTATTTATAGGAGGCTTCCAGCTGTTGAGCAGATACTGAACCGTAATGAACGTGGGGTTTTTAGAATCTTGACAAAGGACTTATAGTCCTGAAACTAGACGGATTGAGCTTTGTAGAGTTGATGCGTTCAACTCTGCTTCTCAAAACTGTGGTTTCTGCGGTTGAGAAGAAAAAGGCGGGCGATGAGAAGTCTGCGACCAATCCTTCCTGTGATCTTACTTTGGTGAGGTACACGGGACCTAAGCCGAGCAATTGGGAGCCTGATGCGAAAGACAAGCCTTTAAGTCGCGGTTTCTTTGAAAAAGTAGCATCAAGTGACTCGTCGCGTCGTCTTATTCAAGAAGACTTTTACGACGCATCAGGAAGCAAGGTGGTCAGAAAAAGCACTTACGAATTTGCAGATGATCGGTCTATTTTCCCTCAAAGACGGAAGGTTTATCTTGTCGAGTACAATGGCCAGCACTCGACCAGCTTTCTTTCTGAGATCCACGTTTTTTCAAGCGTCGCTTGGTACAGTGTTCAGTCGGCCTCTATCAAGAGAATGCACAAGCCAACGAAGAAATTTATCCACATTTACGCCGAGTACCCCGATGCTAGCGTTGAAGGAGCTCAACGTATCTTCTACAAGTCAAAGTACCCTCAAGAATGGACGCTCGTTCTCAAGTCTACCGGCAGCATTATGACCGACGCGGCGCCCAACTTTGCGTTCGCCGAGTTTAGTCGCAGTGGCGAGGAAGGATTCTATCGAACTATTTTTGACTATTCCCATCCACAACACCCAACTATGACCTCTGTTTATGTCCGAAAAACCTCTACTCGTCGCATGGACCTTGCAGCTCACAACGAGATGAACCTTTCACTCGCCATGACCACCGACCCAGGAGAGCCCGTCGCGACTCCCATCGAGGTGCTCGATGATCACTTTGGTCTTTTATCTCTTACTCCACCCACAGACTTCCACCTCAGCTGTGAACTCGCCGACGCCGGCTTCAAGACTCGCACCCACCGTAAATGGAGTATCGTCCCGCCTTTTGTCAGGTCCGTTCAAGTCGAGTTCCTGTCTGGACCTTCCGCGACGCTTCGTAAGCGCGAAGATTTGTGGACGGCATGGCGTGCCGGTAAAGTCCCTGGAGTTTTTGCAAGGGAAATCGATGAGAGATTTTTGAGAGCCGAGCCTACTCTTTTGAGCTACTGGCGGTACCGTGATCTTGGAAACGTGTCATCCGCAAGAGCCGTTTTGAGTGAACAAAAGCAGGTCCTTGACGTTTGTCTTAAAGTCGCTGATCGACCTGCCACGAGAACGCACCTTAAAATTCGCTTTTCGGATTTATACATGCTTGGAGTTGGTGGAGATGCGCATCAAGTGTTTTCGTTTGATGATCATTCGAGGGGTATGCACGCTGAGGAAGAGCCTGCTGCAAAGGCTGGTTGGGGATCGACCTTAGGAAGACTTACGTTTGGACGACAAATTCCGTTTACTTCAGCGCAAGTGCAGAAACGAAAGGCGGATAATGGGCCGAGATTGAATGTGATGAATGTTGATAGTGGTACGTGGCCAACAGGTGGTGGTGGTGTTGGGTCTTGTAGGAGAGACTTGATTTGATGGGTTGTCACGTATCCGATGGAATACTATTGCAGAGATTGGGTCTGCTGAAGCCGTTCAGAAAGACTATCAAATTGAACGTAATATCGACTCGATCACGTACGTTGTATTGTGGGGACGTGGATTTTGGAACGCCAAATGAGAACGTCTACAGAACAGAGAACCAACGACAACTTCGCCGTAAACAGAGGGCAACGACGGATAAAGTTGTTCGTGAGCTTTTCGTGCCTCTTGTGACCACGATGATTGAAGGATGCTTCCGTTCCGAGATCCCTACCAACATGCTCGAAGAGTACGAAAATGTCTTTGTGGGTTTGTACCATTTCTTCCAGGCTTACGACTGGACGACGGCCTGGAACCACGTTGCAACTCAAGAAGCTTGATCCAAGGATGGCTTCAGGGTGGTGAATCCCTGTGGAAAGCTGGACTTCTTCATGATTACGAGACACCTACGCTTCAACAGATTGATATCCTGTTTGGTCTGATCACGAGGCTTCTTCTTCCGCTCACTGTCAAGCTTGCCAGGATCCCTGTCGTGCATGCATCACATCATGGTATTCCAGGCGATTTGTGGGGGTTGTTGCAAAGAGGATCCATGGAAGTGGCTTTGTGGTGTGGGATCATGGGATTTTGTGGAGAGAGAGGTTATTTGGACTTTGTGGGGATGGGATGCCGAGGTTCACGCAGACTGGGTTTATAGGGAATTTCGAGGCTTGTTGCGCGACTTGTTTATGCTAAAGCTGACTACGTCACGCCTTGCACAAGTATCCAGAACGTTGATTGGGAGGCGCATATTGGCGGTGGTAAGCTCTTTTTTTTAAAAAATTTTGGTTGCAGGTCAGAGTACCAACACTTTTTTGCTATCCTATAGGAAAACACGGGAACCAGTTTGACACGACCCTTATGAGGCAAAAGATTAATCCCGTCCTCAACGGCATGGATCTTTCAAAGTTCTCTGTGAAACGCCATCTCGAGGCCGAACTCCCTACAGCTGTGATGCTTTCCCACATCTCCCCCGTCAAGGATATCATGAAACGCCATCAGCGCCGCCAGCTACATTGTCAACGAATTCAAGCTCACGTCCTACCGGCTCAATATTTACGGATCGCCTGAGAAAAGAACCGCCTTATACGACTGAATGTCAGGCTGCTATTGTGAACATGAACTTGACGGAGAAACGTGACGCTTTGTGGTCTGGGAAGCCCGTCGGCTGTACTCCCAACCGGTTGGGTGTTGTTAACTCGTCGATTACAGAGGGTCTGCCCTTGGCGCTTGGCGAAGCCGGATTGTGTGGGCTGCCTGTCGCCTGTACGGATGTGGGAGGATCAAGGGAGGTCGTATCCAACATGGCCAAAGGCGAAGTATACGGTGCCATCGTCCCTCCTTCGAAACCGCGACAACTCGCCATGGCTCAGCTCAAGATTCTTGCCATGACGGATGGCTTGTCTCGAGTTGCTGATCCCACGTGTAATGATGTTGAGGACATGACTTTGGAAGCGCTTCTCGCGAAGGGAGTCGAGCAGCTTGAGAAAAGGATTGCGGATGCGAGGGTGAATGAGTTGAGGAGGTGCTAGGGATGAGGTTGAAGGAACGGACCGTGGAGGTGTTTTCCATTGCGAGGTACTTGAGGGAGCACGAACAAATACTTTGGTGCGCGCAGTACAAGTCTCGTGTTTGAAGCTTCTGTTTGGCCGCCTTTACTTTGACTCCGTTTCGTTTTATTGTTTTTCTTTTAGCTTTTGTTGCAAGTTGCCGTGAACCTCTCGTATATTATTCTTTTTATTTTATTGCAGTCGTTTGTATTTTGATCTCGTTTCCTGTTACTACTTGTACTTATAATTTTATCTCCACGGAGCTAATGTTGTTGCTCCATGCCAAGTGTTGTTTGTTTTTTTTTACAATGTTCTGCGTGTTACTATTTTCAACTTTCTCTTTTCTTCATTTAAATCTCATTTTCACTGTTCAAGTTATCGATATGTACAATATCCTCACGAATATCACATACAAAATGCTCTTTCCCTTTAAAATCTCCCTAGGAAAATTAGCAACATTTTGCTCGACAGTCAGAGGGTGGCCTTTGCTGTATCCACATAAATTTTGAAATGACATCAATCTAATAAAACCTCAGCCGACGGGTTTCATGATTCATCGGTGTTTTATTACTAGATCCGTTGTGTTTTGAAGATGTGCATGATTTGATGCCGACCAACACAATTCACGCATTGTAAAAGCCCTTCACAAGCTGTTCCATGACACTGCCCACTTTATGAAATGAAATTGGTGTTTGGATTGAGTAAGTATTTTAGACAAGATGTGCAGCTACCTACAAAATCTTGAAACATGAAATACCCTTGAGCAAAGTCGATTTCATGGTTTCAATTTCATTTCACTTTTCAGTCATATTTAATCAACAGAAAACACCTATCGTTGAGCGCTTAGGCCTGTAATTCTGTGGCTGGCCCAAACTCTAAAATGTGTCAGGTTTTGTGTTGCGCCAAGCCTTGGGTTGATGAGGGAAGGTTACAAGGAGAGGAGGAAGGAGGAGATCCCCTTCCTCCGTCCTTCCTTCCTCTTGAGATGAAAGGAGGGAAGGAAGTGATGAAGGAGGAAACTTAGATTTGAAGGGGACAGAAACCCTCGGCTGAGGAAGCTTCTTTCCATACGATGACGAATGTATGGCAAGAGGTTTGATGTGACGTGAAAGGCTAATATGCTTTTTCACCAGACTTGAATGTGAAAGCAGGTCCGATACCCTATTCTTTAAGCCAAGAGCTGTATTTTAAGTGATACCCCCCAAAACCTCGAGATAATATTTACGAGGCTATTAGATCACAAACGAAATCCCTTTATCAAAGAAAAGTCAATTTGGCTAATGAGCACTGCCCCCCTGTCCCGTCCCATCATTGATTACGATGATGTGGGCAAAGGTTCAAGCCGTGCTCTCGTTTTGCTCATATTTGCAACCCTATACGCGTTGAACACGCCATCGATGACGTTGACCCGAAAATGCTGACGTGATGTAGGATGAATCCGCCCATGGAAATATTTATCGCATAACCCAAAAATCTGGATACATTTCAATGGATGGACCGCAAACGGCACTGCCTTCCAAGTCTTGATGAATAGATGACGGGACTCACTGTATGAGTTTAGGCATCACAGAGTCGGTTGTTTGTTGATTAGCACCAAAGAACTTTTTTGATTACGGTTATATGAACGGCGTCGAGCCACGTTTTTAAACGAATGGGAAGAAACTCAGGTTTCAGGATCTCATGTTTCAGCTTTTTGATTGCGAAAAAAATATCAGAGTGAGAGTATTAGCATTATATTTCTTTCTGGTGTCAGAGGTCAAAGGATAACAATGGTAAAGTACTTTCTGGGGAAGTTGTAAAAGAAACGAAGACGAGAAAGTAGGCATCATAAAGTGAAGCGTTCAAGTTTTATCATAAAAAGTAAGAATAATAGACAATGAAGAAATAGTTATACATGGAAAAGATAAAGAGAGGGTGTTTCAGCAAATGGTTTTCGCATCAAGACGAGGTAGGAGAAAAAAGAATATGAATGAACGTCAACGATGGGGTGATCAATAAGACTTCAAAAGGGTGACAAAGTTAAGGATCCGAATGTGATCAATAAGACTTAAAGAAGGGTGACAGAGTTAAGGATCTGAATGGTGACAGGTTTGCCAGGGGCCATGGGAATCCAGATAGTCAGAGGATCAGTACCAATCTGCTCGAAAGTGTAAGTGGAGCCGGTGACGACAACGTTCTCTCGTGCAACGGGGACGGTAAACGGGGCGGTGCAAGTGTTCGTGGATTCTGCCTTGAGACTTGACACGAACGTCTTTCCAGTGGTGGTGTTCCTCACGCCGGTAAAGTAAGTGCGAACACCACAGTTCTCGTAGAGAGCGCGTTCGTTAAACTTGCGGGTAAAGTCATCTGATTTGAGGGAGAGGACGGGCCAGGTCACGTATTTGTAGAGGTTGGAAAAGACGGATTCGACCCAGTAGGCAAGGAGAGAGATGGGCGCTGTGGTACCAGTGCCAGGGTTGAGGAGGGGGACGGCATCAGCGGTGCGGAGGTTGGCTTGGTGGAACACTGGTAACAGAAGTTAGAAGTGGTAAAGATGGGATAAGGGAATGTATATCATGTGTGAACATGGTGCTTACTGTAAGGCATCCAGGAGAGACCGACGAGAAGACGGGTTACACGGTCAACGTCAGACTTGACGAGGAAGTCAAAGGAGAACTGGCCAGGATTTCCGGGCTGTAGACTGAAGAAGAAATGTTAGCATCATGCAAAAGTTATGAACTATAATGTGGAAAGAAAAGTGCGGCAAAAGGCTATGCTTACTCTCGTTGTAGATCTTGGCGTTGATGGTGGGGTTGGTAGTGTCTGCGAAAGGGAGAAATGAGGAGAATTGAGGTTAGAGTTGATACTTATGAGCAACGACGAATCAAGAGAACGGTACTCACTGAAGTAAATGTTGGTAGCAGATCTGGGAATACCAATGAACCCAGCGTATCCGTTCGCCTCCACAGTGGTAATCATGGGCCAGAATACGGGGTTGGATGAGTTCAATGTCTTGGGACGCGACGAATCACCAACGGCAGCCTTAATACCAAAGTCCATGAGAGCCTTGAGAGCGTCGCCGTTGAAGAAACCACTGATACCGGGGGTAACCATGGATTCGTTTGACCAGATGTTGGGGTAGTTGGTGAGACCGATTTGTTGGGCCATGTGGTAGTTGAAGGTGAGCTCGTTGATGGTGTCTTGGTAGGTGTTGTTGTTAAGGATTTCTGTAGTGACGAGTTAGAATGGATGACAGGAGGTTACAAATGGTGCAATAGGTGCTTTCTTACCGTGAGTAAAAGTGTGAGAGTTCCAGAAGAAGGCTTGGGTATTGCTAGGGCTGTTCTTAAAGTAGCTGAACAAGGGGTCGGCGGATAGGTCGTTGATGTAGGCGTTGCGGTTGGGAGGGGGGTTGGACCACAGTGAAATACCAGTGCCAAGGGGCTTCTTCCAGTCAAGAGGAGCGTCGGTAAGATCAGGGTTAAAATCGATAAGGTGTGCGGTCTTTTTGATCTGATCAACAGACTCGAGGATACCGTTTCCGTTGAAGGCGAGCTCTAGCTTGAAGCTGGAACCAGAGGGAAGACGAGAGTTGAAGTCGTTGGACCAGGCAATGACTCCGTCCATGTCGGCGGTGGAGGTTCTGAATCTAACGTCCTTGTTGTTTCGGTGGTGCCTTCGGTGAAAAGGAAAAAGTCATCTACGGTCGCGGTCGCAATGATACGGCGGAAACCGTTGTAGGTGCCACGGGTACCCCACTGAACCCAGAGGTGACTGATAATGAGACAGGTTGATGACCAGGAACCAAATGGAAGGAAAAAGGACATTTGCTCGCGGGGATAAGGACCGTCGGTGATGTTGTAGATAACACCAGCGATGGTGGCTTCGGGCCATGCAGAGCCGAGGGTGCTGAAGCTCAGGAAGGGGGTGACGGCAGAGGAGTTGACAATAGTACCGGGGATGTGGAAGAGACCAGTGGTGGGGAGCTGGAAGTTTGTCTTGAGACCAGCACGATTGCCCAACTCAGCGCTTGTGAGCGAGATGGTGTGCTCATCGCTTGTACCCCAAGTCCCGTAAGCTCGTGCAGTGTACCCCATTGAACCAGCATTACCGGGAATGTCGTTGAGAGCAATGAGCCTGACATTATACTTGTACTGGTACTCGTAAATCTGGGCCCTATTTAAATTTAGAAAATCGTGTAAATATAGTAATTACAAAGTACAGCATGAGCAATAAACACGTACCATTGAGCATCGGTCAAAAGAGACCTGAAGACGCCTCCACCCACGTCACCTGTTGAATGTAATAAGGTTAAACAAGTGGTAACACAATGTACGACAGAGCTAATCAAAAGTTTGGGAAATGAAATTAAAATGAAGGGTGCTGGGATGACCGAATGGCTGAAACAAAATTTCCCTTTAAGGAAATAACGCCATCAAACCAATCAAATCAATATCCAACCTTGGGCCTAAGCACACCAAGCAGGGGCAGGCAAGACCAAGATTAGAAAAAAAAAAAAAGAGGGCCGCACCCATCACATCAAACACACAAAAAAAGAAAAAGAAAACACAAATACATTGAGAGGGAGAATATTAAGGATGGGAGTCGAAGGGAGTATTAAGAAGGTCTAGAGGGTAGCGATGGATGGATGAAACTAACCAGAGAGACCACCATTGGTCAAGACGATCAAGTTGTAGAGAGCCTCAGTGCCGTTGGAGGCCTCTAGGGGAAGAGGACCACTAATACCAGCGATAGGAACGTTAAGGACTGTGTAAGGGATAGAGTAGCCGAGGAGAGTATATATAGGTGATTCCTCAAGCCCATCGTCTGTGACAAAGAGAATGATGAGGGATGACGAACGTTAGTTTATAAATCATTGTAATAAAGCAAGGGAATATCAATGCAGTACTTGTAGCGAGGATGAGGACTTTTTGGTTGATCGTTATGGGGACAGTATCAGACTGAGCGATGACCACAGACATGAATGAGGTCCAGGCCAGGAGAGCCACCATCAACCATGACGGAGATCTTGAAGAGCGCATAGTGCCGAAAGTGGGATGTAGGAAGAGGGGTTGGATGAGGTGAGAGTAGTTGTATGTTCGGTGTTGAGATTGAGTTTACAGGGCCTCCTATAGACAAATCACCCTCACTCGCGTGGTCAGTGATAGGTAAATGAAGGGGAAAGACGGTTGTTCGTGAAAAAACTGCCAATGCGGGGGCAGAGTGCTTGGTTTTATACGTAGGTAAAAAGCATTATAAAATGCATTAGTAAAAGCGGGAGGGTTATAACAGATGCATGAGAAACGAATATGAAATATTAAAATGGGGGGGGCTGAAGCTAATCAATTATTGAACTTGATTTTTACTGGTTCATAAAGTTATTTATTAGTAATTAATTAATTAATTATTACAAACAAGTAAGTAAATAAAGAAAGAATGCAAAAGTAAATAAAACAGTTGCGGCATGCATAAATGAGGCTTCCTCCTTCTTCTCTTCCTTCAATCCTCCTCTCTCCCTCCTCTCCCTCTTTGCTCTTCCTTGTTGTAATTTCATTTATTTTAATTCAATTCAATTTCATTTCATTTCAATTTCATTTCAAAGTTTTCTGGGAACCAATCAAATAGACGGCTTCCTTATTTAGTAAGCTTTGCCTTGAGCAACTTTCCAAAAATCATAAATAAAAATTTATGCTGTGATTTTCTGAAATACTTTGGGTGAAAAATTCCTCAAGAAAGATTTCTCAAAATAACTGATCCTTCTGTATCACACATATTATCTCAGAAATTTTCATTTCATTCTCTGAGTTGTGTTGTTTGTTTTAGTTATGGTTTGTCGTGTCCAAGTCCCTAATGTCAAACATCATTTCTGTTTAGAGTGATCTTTCTATTTGGAATGATCTGGATTGAGGGGAGAAAACCAATATGTGCCTGCCTGGCTCATAATGCATATTTCTTTATTGCCCCTATCGCTAAAGCGGCATGCTTTCTACAACTTTGTTTGAAAATAAAACAATCAAATGTCAAACATTTGAGAAAAGAAATAGGTATATATAAAACATAACAGGTCTATAAAAACCTGGCCAAAAGCAAAGAAACAAAAAAAAAGGCTCGAAGGAAACGACCCGCCTGATAGACTCCAGCAAATCTCTTTAAAATATAATAAAGAGCTGGGGCAGTGGGCATTACTAACCTACAAGAAAGTATGAGCTTGCTTCCTTGTCAAACTCGACCCGCACTTTCTCTTTTCCTCTCCTTCATCCGTTTCAAGATCGCGTGCTACTGTCGGGCTTTCTTTCCGCATGATTCCAATGCATGCCGTCATATTCAAGCTCCGTATGTTTTCATCTCACTGGCTCTCACCCAACTATGCAGTACTCCTTTAAGCTGATTCCGCGCGCGGTCATCTCGCCTAAAACATGCTTCAGAGCGATTCGCATTCTTTCGTGTTGTATATTGATGTGATATCATAGAGCCGATAACACTCAGAGACCAAAGCAAATGTCCCATTTGATTAGTTGTGGGATCTTATTTACAACAACTTGAGGCCAACAACGACAACCACACCCATGACACCAGCCATGGTTAACACTTTGACCATCGGCATCGACAACACTGTGATCCTAACTGTAAGGTTAGCCATCAGTCCCTCTTCCTACGTTCAGCTGGATGTTTATTAATTGATATATACCCATATATATACCTATAGATATTATTTTGACCTTGCCCTGAAGGGTTATCAGACTTTCATCGTCAGTATATTCCTATAATAGGCTAATATATAAATATCTCTAAGTATTTACATAAATGTTTATATATTTAATATATAGCTTATCTGCACTTATCCCGGAAGGTAAAATTATAGCACCATTTATATAGGAAATCTGGAACCATTTGAAAGTTTGCCAAGATCAAAGAGTAGGACAATCCTCTTTATACTGACACTACCTCTGTTATATTAGATTAATGTGACTCACTGATAAACCTATTAGTATTTATTAATATTAATTAATTATTTATTAATAACTAGAGAGGTCCCATCTCTCATTTTGTGCAACCAACCAACCATCTTTTTTTTTTTTTTAATAATTAATAATAATGTGCTTTTGTAAAACTTTTTTCTTTCTTTTTTCGCTTTTTTCGGAAATTATTAAAATTTCATCATCATCACCAGCAGAGACCACCTTCCGTCATCCATCCATCCAGCCGTTCATCCATCCCTCCCTCAAACTGACATATACCTCCGAAACTCCTTACTGTTAAAAGAGTTTTTTGAAAACCGCATTACGCTATCCATTCCCAATTCCTACTTCCCAAACCCCATTCTATTCTACATTATTACACAAAGTGTGATATTTTTGAATCTGATAAGAGCAAAGCGACAAGGAAAACACCCAAAAACGTCTACTTTCAATGAACTCGGAAGGGTCGAGAGGTGCTCCACAGGGGGGCCTCCCGGCTAGGACCGGATACTCAATGGCAGCAATCGAAGATTTGGGACTTGTTCTCACTCACCGAACCAACCCAGCCGTTATTGGTGGCAAAAGAAAACGTCATCAGCAACAGCAATCTCAGCAACCACAGCAACCACAACAACCACAAAATAACATTCTTCCACCATCTGATAATACATTCGAGCTTGGTCATCATGAAGGCGCCGCAGGGGCTGCAGGCGGAGGCATGGAAGGAGTTTTTCATCACAGCACTTTGGATTTTGGAATGTTGGGCATGGTCAAGGATGAGCAGCATCCTGCATCCCTCAACTCACTTGCCACTCCATCGTCATTCCACTTGAGTTCTCAACACGAACAGCAGCAAACTTTTTCCACACCAATGCCAAGCAATAGCCCCTCCGCCGATTCATCTTCGATAAATCTCTACAACACTTTGCGGGCAAAGACATCAGTTGGACTACAGGAGATGGCTCTTAACGGGCAGGAGGACAAGCCTCAGACAGCAACTGTTTCCATTACCACATCCACAGGTGCTGCTGGGGAAAGAGCCAAGCGGCGAAAGGTTAGCACTGCTTGCGTCACTTGCCAAAAAGCCCACGTCTCTTGCGAAGAGAGACGTCCTTGCCAGCGTTGTATTCGACGCGGCGAGGCTCACCTTTGTACAGATGCTCCACGCAAAGCGGTGCTGGTCGCCGCTGCCAAAGCTGCTGCCGTGGCTGCAGGTGTTGATGACTGTTCTTCTTGTCCTGTGACGAGAAGGCCTCTCTTGCCTGCTCCTACGGCGAGTGACGTTAAGGGTGCTCCACCGCCACTTCTTCCTTGCCAGACGTTAAAAAAGCAGAAGGCAGCAACGGCTTCGCAACGTGGACCCGCAGGGAAGCACAACAGCTTGCTGCTGCAACAACAGCAACAGCAACAACAGCAGCAGCAGCAGCAGAGTATGCCACCTCCATTCCATCGCGGAGATTCTACATTTTCGTCCTCTCCCTCGCCTATGCCTGGCATCGCGTCAGCTAATGCCTTTGCCGCAAATGGTCTTCCCTCATTTGGTGGCAATTTTGTTGGCTCGCCTTCACCCGCTGCAGGAGCCATGTCCTCCTCTTCATCTTCGTCCTCCTCGTCACCCTCTCCACTTCTACATCACAATCATACCCGTCCTTCATATGAAATGCCTGGCCCATCCTCCAACCCCGCTTTCCTGTCCGCACCATCGGACTCCTCCCTCGCCTTCAACATGTTCCCACCTGCTAATGCCGTCTTCGGCAATATGCACGGCGCACCTATCGACCCCTCAACACAGAATGTTTCCGGCCTAGGGCTGGTCCCTAACTATGGAACATTTCCACCGACTTGACCTCTATGGGTATGGACACCGACACCAACTCGACCTACCAAATCAACGGTGCCATGTCACTCCCCTGTGGCCTTCTTCTTTCCGACATTCAATCCATACTTGGACCCATGGACGCGACCTTTAGCGACCTCCTCATGTCCTGCAACCTCGACACTGACTTTTCCACCCTTATTCCCCCTTGTATGCCCACCGAGAACGTCGTTGACCTCGAGTCGCTCGCAGAAGCTTGGGCCAGCACGCTCAAAGAATGCGATGGGGAAGGTGGAACACAGTGTGGGGATTGTCCTGTTGGGAAAATTAAGAAGGGGTCAGCGGCCAAGACTGCTGCTGCGACTTCATCTGGGGCTTGCTCAAAGGAGGCTGGACCTGCTGTTTCGAATCCGGTCACGTTGTGTAGTGATGGATCGTTGGCATCTGCCAAACATCGGAGGCCTATACAGCATCGGGAGATTGCGTTTGAGACGGAGGAGGATGTGATGCGGCAGCCTCAAGTGATTTCGAAAGCAGGTGCGGCGGAGATGCAGCCTGTGCAGCAGAATGCGCCCGTACCTGTAAATGAGGTTGCCAAGGTAGATGATGTGGTTATTGCTGTGGATGAGAAGGCAGTTCAGAAGGTGGTAGAGAAGGAGACGCAGCAGGCTGTCGTAACTCCTGTTCAACCACTGCCAGTCTCTGCACCTAGATTCAAGAATCCTATTGGGGATATTCAATCCTATGATTACGCAAAGGTGCGTTTGAAGTTTCTCTTCTTATCCCTCCTTTTTTTGTTTTTCTATTTCTGTTCTATGTATCACGTACTGATTTTCTTTTCTTTTTCAGGGCTACCGCCGCCTCGAACGCTTCCTTAACACCCACATCTCTTCCTCTGGTCGCCAACGTATCCTCGCATCCTTTGCCAGACTCCAACCCGCCTTCCAACTCCTCTCAAATACTCGCACTCGCACCGCCTCTGACGACCTAGCTTCAGAACTCGCCCTCCGCACCGTCATAGCTGAGCACCTTGGTCAAATTGGTGAACACGGTGCATCCATCTTGAACCCTCCACCTCCCATCGAGCATGACGCCGAAAAAGCCGCCACAGCCTCTCTTGACGCTCTCCGCCAGAGACTTGCGCGAGCGAATGAAGACACTCCACCGCCTGGACCTGCTGTTGTGATTTGGAGACGAACAGGAGAGGTTGTTGCTGTGAGTGAGGGGTTTGCACAGTTGTTGGGGTTGGAAGCTGCGAGACTAGTGTTTGGGGCGGGTTGTGGGCCTGATACGGCTTGTGGACGTGGGGATCCCGATGGTGTGGGGATTGGAATCCATGAGGTCCTTACTGAAGATTCTGCTGTATCGCTGTATGAACGGTTCTCGGAGGTAGCTGTGGAAGGCGGGGGTGGGGTGTTATCGAAATGCGAGGTGAGGGATCCTCGAATTGGGATATCCTGTTCATTTGGTGGGCCAGATGAATTGGCGTACCCTTCCTTTACCAACACGGTTGATCCACTTGGGAATTCTGTGGCGTCGGCTTGTGCGGCGAGTGGACCCGAGGGGGCTGTTGTTGCAAGGAATGGGGCTGCTACATGTTTGCTCTCGTTTGCGGTTAGGAAGGATTTCAAGGGGTTGCCTGTTGCTGTTGTGGGGACTTTTGTGCCGGTTGAGAATCGAGGGGATGATGTTGGGGGCGGCAGTGATTGTATTTTGAGGATGATGGCGTGATGATTTAGGGGGGCTAACGCTTTTTGTGTTTGGCGTTGCAACAATTGGGTCTTTTTGGGGGATCTGCTGGGGGATACACCGCTGCGTGGAGATTGTACCTTGATGGTCTTGATAACCTATTACTTCAGCATATCTCTTGTGTACTCTTTCTTTCTTTTTTTCTTTTTCTCTGTTATTTGATTGCTCCTTTGCGCACTGTTTAATTTGGACATTCTCGTCGCTGTTTTTAGTTTTACTTTAGCCTCTTTTTTTTTATATTGATTTCCTTTTTTGTTTTTTTGTCGCTTTTACGCCTTGTTGTTACTTAATAATTTTTCTTTTCTCTCTTCTCGCATGTCCGTATTAGTACTTTTACGGAATGTTCCATTAAATATGCATACCTTTCATAAGCTGCGTTTAACCTTTTGTGTAAATTTGAGCAGTGCGGGAAGTTCTTTTGATTGAGAAATCCCAAAGGGCTTTGTTCTCTTTTTTTTTTGATTTTTGAGAAATCTGATGATTTTGAGAAATCCCATTAAAATTCTTTGTATTTTTGAGCAAGAATTTCTGTTGTATCACATTGAAGTTTGAAAGGGGGGTGTTGGTACCTTTGGTTGAGCCAAGGATGCCAAGTATTATATGTTTTTGTACTTTTTCTTTGCACATATAAATGTATGCACCCTTCATTTTCTTATAAAGATACCCTATTTTTTCTTTCTTTTCCTTTTGTAACTATTCTCTTTCGCGAGAGATGATCTTTCATGTAATAAAAAACATATAGGTTTTTTTCTCATGATGGCTTGAAGATTGGAGACGTTGTCAGACTGGAACGTTTTTTCAGAAAAGGGAAAAACGTACAAGGAAAATGACATTTGTTTTAAAAAAAAAAGGAATAACTCACCACCCAGACGATGTGACGTTGGCATGTTTATGGACATGGATTGCTCGCATGCTTTAAAAGCTTTTTCTGTTGAAACCACGACTCTGACGATTACAAGGGCGGATTTTCCTCGTGGCCTTGTCCGGGGGAAAATGTCGGTTTTGGGGCAATTTGTCTGCACCTTCCTGAATCTCTGGTTCGTTGAGTGAGACTCGTCGTGATGTAACAGAGCGTGAATAAGGGGAAGGGCTTGTTCATGGATGGTCGCGTGGCTCTTTTTTTAGAGAGAGTAACAGTGAGAAAAATACACAAAGCTGTGATGTACGCATATTGGTGGTCGTGGGTCTCTAAGATCAGATCTGAGAAAGGATGGATCGCAAATGTGGGTTCTTTGAATGACGTGTTTGCTGCGGATGGATAAAAGCTTGAACGCGTGTTAGGATGATGATGCGACGTGTGGGTATCTCAACAATTCGCTCTGCCAAGGGAGATTTTCTGGACGGGAAGGAACAAGGGTTACAAACAAGAATGGCGCGATTAGACTAGGCATTTTAAAGTGTAGCCAGTTGTGTTGCTGAGAGAGAGGAAGAGTGAGGAAAAGGGTAAAGAAAGTGCCATTTGATAGAAATGTCGTTATGCGTTAGGGATGGGTCTCTTGGATTAACCCTAAGGAGGTGGATCCTGAAAGCGGGCTTGGAGATGCTCTTATTTATTTGAAATGACGCGTTGCTGCGGATGGATGCCAAAATGGGAACGCGTTATAGATAATGATGTGACGTGTGGGTGATTCAACGACGTGTGGGTTTCCATTCTCTTTCTCTTTGCCGAGGAGGACCACCTGGGCACCGTCGGAGAAGGACAGGAGTAGGACGGGAGGGATCTATGACCCACTTCATGATTCAGTCTTGTGAACAGTGAACTTTATGGGCCGAGCATTAGGGTATCGTGCGTTTTTTTTTTTCTGTTGGTGGGGAGCAAAAATGGATAATACTAAAGAGGAACTGCTGTTGAATAATCCTATAAGTCAGCGTTTGACTAGTGTCGCGTGGCCTTTGTGGAGAGTATAAAAGGAAAATCAGCAATGATGATGATGATAGAAGAGCGGAAGCCTAAAAACGTGTTTACGGGTAGGCGATAGCGGGGCCTCTCCAGTTTACTGAGCAAGTAATCTGATAAAGCAGGCTTGAGGCTGTTTTTCGCGTAATATATGACTAGCGTGTTGTTGCTGCGGATGGGTCAACCACACGCGTGATGTGAGGTGGTGACGACTGATCATAATGAGACACGTAAGTTTGTTTCTTGAATATGATAATGAAGCTTTTCGAGATCAAATAATTGTAACGTAACGTAATTTTGAGTGTGTATACATGTATACATGTATACATCAAATCAATCTAAAAGTTTTAAGTAATGTACACAAGATTGGGGCTGATGGCCAAACACCAATAAGGCGTCTGCTTTAGGCGCATCAAATTAAAGTAACTGCATAAGGATTGGATCAAGGTTGAGGCGACGGAGACGGAGACGTCCAACTTGAAACTGTATGCTTTTCGATTTCCGTATAATGTAAACAGTTTTACGTTGCTCCCTTGTTGATGTCGTTTGTGGTTTCCTGTTTCCAAAGCGGCCCACGACAACAGATTTCAGGCCCAACCACATTCTTGGCCCATGGGCCATAGTATCCAAATCCATAAATAGATATTTGTACTACCATCAATGAATTATTAGAAAAAAAAGAAAAAAGAGTATTAATATATAATAACAAAGAAGAAAAAAGATAAAAGTAAAAAAAAAAACTAAAAAAGTAAAAAAGTAAAAAAGTCATACAAAAGAAAGGTAAAAAACCTTGTTTGTAAACAAAACCATCATTATTTACATGATGCATTAATAATAATATGTAAAAAGTAAAATAATAAATGAATGAATAAATGAATAATAAATAATCAAATCAAACATGAAATCACACACAACAAAAAGAATAGTAAAAGAATAAAATAATTTAATAAATGATTAATAAAATAATTAATGAATAATAAATGAGATAATAAAAAAAGGATTTACAAATCGAGGAAAGAAAAACAATAAAATAATAAAATATGAAATTATTAAAGTAAATAATAAATAATAAACAAAAAACCAACGTGGATGCAATAATAATAAGGTTTGGGTGAAAATATGAATGATGATGGATGGTCATCCTCAAAAAGGTGTTTTATTATCAACAAAAAAAAAGATAATAATATAAAAAGTTTGCATCCCCCCTCACTTCTGGCCTGCTTATTACGCACAGTCAACGGCTGACCTACCTCCAGCATCTCTTTCACCCATCACACAACATCACACCCATCGCCTTTTAATTCTTTTATCGCAAAACTGTTCATAATCACGACATCCCATCGCATCGTTAGATTCTATATAGACTATTCATTCCAAATGGTGTCCCAAGGTTACCGACCTGAACCTCCTCCATCCCACGACTACTACACGCAGATGATATCATGTCTGTCCCGTCAAGGACGCATGTTCTCGTCACGGAGGTGCGATACATTGTTCACATACTGTACTGGACATAAACGTGCATGACGTATGATGTGGACGACCTCAGCATTCACAGAGGTGAGGATCATAGCATCACTCCCCCTCTCTTTAACATCTATATCCCTCCGCATCACCTTCCTCAATGTCTCCTTTGTTCGAGCCTCCCGTAGGAGCTGACCTCTCGTATCTGTATTTGAGTTTTATGGCCAAGTTTACATGCCATAGCACCACGTGCCGATGATCGTCCCGCGTCTACCTAGTTGAAGGATCCTACACTTTTTTCGTTGTCCGACCTTTCCTTCACTCAACCTTGAGTTTCTTGATTCCTCTCCGATCACCCTCCCCTCCCCCATCGCAGTGAGCGCTCCACCACCACCCACTTGCTCATTCAGACACTCTTCATCAACACACACTCAAACCATCCTGTCAAATCATGGCGCAAATGTCTGCTACACAATGATCCCTGCCACTTTCAACCTCGCTTAGCCATTGGATGAAACTCTAACTCTTGCTTTTCAGATCCCTCAACCGATCTACTGCTGCAGGGACGTCTCCCGATCAGAAGTATCCTCCTCGACCGGACGGTCCAGTCCGTATTCCAGAATTCTATCTGGCTGTTACCACTTTGCTGGCTACAAGTCGGTCAACGAGTCATGCACAACCACCTCTTACTACCGCAACAATGTCTGGGATCATGCGTTCTCCTGATATGCAGAGTTGGCTGCAAAAAGATTGTTTTTCTTCATCAGCACGGTGTATGCACGGGGATTGGTCAGACGCCCATCACCGAAACGCTGCCCTTGGACCCACAACCCTTACGAGCAGCATACTTTGTGGAGAAGTCATCCTGACGTCGCCAAAGCTGACAACATTCAGCGCTGTCTTCTAAGTGTTATTTAGTTTCCCTTATACCTATTCCATCTTAACGGTATCATTATTAACATAACCCTCAATATTTTAACCCACGTGCTCACCATTGGTCTCATGGTGAAGATCCAAGGAATCCCCAACAACCTCCTTCCTACGTCACCCAATCTCGTCGGCCGTCGTGACACTCACCGTCATGGCTCGACTACCCCACCAAGGACGGACCGGTGTCCGTGATTTTACCATGTCGTAGACCTTGCCTCGGTCACTCGCCCCTCGAGCAACTCCGTGTAGAGCCACCCGCACTCCACACTACACATGGGCACTGAACCGTTACTCTTCTCGATGTCGTCCGTGAGATGGAGATGGCCCCGATTCCCCGTAGCCGCATGGGTCCTCGCAACCCGGAGACCTGCGGAGTCGGTTGCAGACCATCAAGACCAACAAGGTGCTCAATGGAGCCAAGCTGACATCGAATCATGTGTGGTCTGCTTACAAGTGGCAAAATGAATCCAGAGGATACACTCCTTTGGAAGAGTCTTCCAAGTCGACGACACCATCCTAGACACTCGTCTCGTACAACGTTCTCTATCCATCTCTCCGTCGCCTCAAGCGCACTCTCACCTCCCTCTCACAGCTTCCTCTGGCTCTCCGTCTCCTCATTGTCGCCGCTGTCCTGCCTGCAGCGGAGCATATGTCACGGCTATGAGCGTCAATGTTGGTCTCAACTCTTCGTCATCCACCATCAACGTCAACGAGCTTCCACTGGAATGATACTTTGTCTCCGAGTCCGACACCAGAAGCTATTCACCGACGCTTTCCGTCTGCTCCACGATTCGACGGACACTGTCAACGAGTCGTTCATTATGCCTTACCGCAAAAGGGTCAGACATTACGAAGACAACTTTAACACCCCAACTGGAAAGCAGATGGCAGGCTTTACAGGTTGGGCCTTGATGATATGACCGCGTTGCATTAATCATCCTCTTTCTGTATCTTTTGTCTGCCTCTTCCTTTACCAAAACCTAACCTTCCATATTCTCTTTAACCCCTTACTTGCTGTTAACTTAGAAACATTCCCTTTGATGTTTAATCATATTGCCAAATTCTTGTATCTACTCATGTATGCTGTTTTTAGTTGTAAACTCCCGCTTTAGGGATATTTTATATACGCTCCATGCTGCGATACTTTCCCCTCTCTTTAAACTTGTATCTTTTTCCTCTTACAAGAGCCACAAACGCTCTGCAAATGCTGGCCGCATAGCTAGTTGCACATAAAAACCTGTATAACTTTAACTACAGAACCCTTTCATTCTTGATTTGCTAAGGGTTGATGGAACTCCTTTGTCAGTTATGGTGAGTACTATACAGAAACAAGATCTGTTAAAATGGAGACTCTTGTATGTACCGTTCAAAACACTGACAACTCCTTGAACAATCGAGTTATTGCCCAAAAAAAAAAAAAAAAAAAAAAAAAGGTCTATTCTGACAGACAGCCTGCCAGCATGCCAGAACTAAAGAGCGCAGGAAGCATCTCGCGCATCCTCAAGCCATTAGGAGGAGCAGCGGATCCGCATCGCTTCAAACCCATCAAAAGATGATACGAGTCCGAGAAACCAGAAACGCAAGCATCTCACAGCGATTCAAAATTGCAAAGGTCTGGAACGATCATGACTTTTATATCCACGAAAGGCTGGGATGTTCTGGATGGCTGCATTCGGTCATGTTGCATTATGCGAATGCTGCTGAAAAGAATCCGATGGGAAGTGGGGTAGCGGGTGGGAAGGAGGAAAGGTTTTGACATCTTTCTGTGCATGTTATGTTTAACCATGCGTTAGGTGATCGTCTACGTTAGAACTCACTTGGATCTTGCATTTGGAATCTTTGGATGAGATTTGAAAAGCCTGGCAGGATCTCGAACACGACGGATTCAGCCCATTTCAATACATTCATGATGGAGACAATGAAGAATTATCATACGGAACAATGGAGAGGCGGAATCAATCATATGGTGGATCTGCAAGCTCTTCGATAAACTGCCTGGATTTTTCACACGTTAAGGTTTTGGTAAAACTTGTGTCTCAGAATATGGGACTTTCCCTGAGGTCAAGGATGATGCCATGGAACTCGATAATGCCTCTGAATCAGTCGTCTCAAAATACCCTTCTATCCTTCGCACGGCGCATTCTTCCTTTAAGTCACTTCTCTCGAAAGCTCTGGTGCATGACGTGCTTCGGCCATCTTTGGATAATTTGGTTTCGTTGAGCTCCGTGGTGCTGAATGCCTTTAATGAATCGTGCGTTGCTCGATTATCGAAAATGGGCGATAAGATGTTGGGAAATGAGGCGCCAGGAGACCCTTGGGATGAATTCTCTGTGGAACTTTTAAGTTTAGCATGGACTTCTGTCTCTGTTCTATATGAGAATATTGTACTGTCACCGAACCAAAAGAAGGTGGGCATTTGTTTCCTTCACAATTTGCTTGCTGTCCTTTACTGGGTTATTTATATAATATTAACTTGCCTTTTGTCTCTTGCCAGGTGTTTACGGCAATCTCCGTGGACCGATTCGTCTTGCCTCTTTTACAAGCGCACAAACTATTATCATCATTAGAACCTCCCTCCAATATTTTCTATGAAAAGCCCATTTCACTATCAACCACTTTGCCTTCAACTGTTTCCGACACCTGCAAAAGCCTTCGCGCCCACATCATCTCCATCATTGACCACGGTCTACTACATCACGAACACCTATCCGACTTATCGGTGTTGTCAAGCAACTCAACCCTCGGATTTTTCTGAGAAAGGCGGAAAGAAGGATCAAAAACGTGATACGGCAAAGATTTCGTACCCCAAGAAATTCTTTGACGTGATCAAGAAAGGTGTGGAGGGTGCGTTTAAGGGAGAACCGGCAGCGTTGGGTGTGCATGAAGAATTGCCGGTTGTCTTGGATCGACTTTTGGCTGTAAAGAATATTGGAACCCATGCTGTCGTACCTCTTGAGACGGAATCTTTTCATATGGGTTCACAGTGTTTTCCATTTTCTATTCTTATCTATCTGCTTACGGAAAGGCATCGGTTCCCATTACATCGCGAATGTTGTGGAGACTCGCATCAAGGAATGTTTACCGTCGTTCTCGAGATGCTTCGTCCGAGTTTCAGTTGAAGGTCTTAACCGCCGTTTGTAAGGATATCATCCAGTTATTGGAGGAGACAGAGGATGATGCGGAATGGGAAGCTGGGCTATTTTCAGTTCATTAGAGTGGGTCCTTTCCATGGAATTGACCATGGTGTTGGAAAGTCTCGACCGCATAATGCCGTATCTCGTCAAGGTTAGTACAACCATTCTTTCCCTAGACCCGAATAACCGCTTCATAGAGCACGGCCGCATTGAAAAGGAACAGAAATCTTTCTTTTATCGCTACTTCGAAATATGTCGAAGCGCACGATCTCGATCAACTCATTGCTCATATTCGATACGGAGAAGTCCTCTGACAAAATTTTGCGTTTGGTTCTTTTTGTTTGATAACGAATTGTAGAGTAAGTCTTTTTTTTCATGGAGTCTTGTTCTATTCGCCCTTTTAAAGAATGAAATACCTATTGAGCCTGATTAGATTTAAGCTTGCATTGGAAAGCTTTACCAGCTGAAGTTGTTGGCTTGTTTCACTTCTCGCCGATACCCTTAAATCAGTCAGCGCGAAACTCACCGCAACAAATGCACAAAAACGACTTCGCGTCGACATGAACATAATATCCACGTCAGCAAAGCCGGCGTTGCAGACCTTTGCGCAGTTTGCTTGAAGGTGTTTTGAATGGCGCCGGTTGCTCCGACACATCAGTCCCGCGTTAGAGTATTCTCTATGAACTGCTAGGTATCGATGCCTGTTTGAAACATGCTGTGGAGAGAGTTGTTCCGTCGTCTGAGAAAATCGGAAATAAGAAGTCGTTGAAGAGCCGCAGGAGAGCGATGAAGATGGGAATCTCCTTATGAACGGCTATTTTCTCGAGCTTAACGTTATTGCTGGCTTCCATGAAGCGTCGGAAAGTTCTGCCGGAGAGCTACGTCACTACATTTATCGATGAAATTATTAGACTCGATATCCACTGAAAGATACCGCGTCGAATGGATCAAGGTAGTTAAATGTTCCTTTGGTTATACTCAATGCCTTACATCTAGATACAAGTAGCGTTACTATTCGTTGATTTACAGGCAAACACTTCCGTCGATCCCGCTTGGATGAAGGGATCATCAGTATCGTTTCGTATATCCTGGACATCCTTCACTTTCCCAAAGAAGCTTTGCTGGTAGGATGGAATGGTAGCATTTCCACTCTTGCAGGCAATGCGAATGCGGCAATCATTTCAAAATGGTCAGCTATTTTGGATAACCTCGCACCTGTTTGGTAAGATTATTTTCTAATTTAATTTTATCTAACATGTTCACTTAGTCGATTAGCTTCACCCGTTCAACTTCGTAGTATTATTGGATTTATTTTGAGGAGTGGAATTGAAGCCGACGGGAGCCATGACGTTTCTCATTATTCTGTCTCTTCTCTTTGTCGGAGTGCTTTAAAGAGCGCTGCTTTTTTGAGATACGTACGATTCGAGGTATGTGCAAAGCGGTAAGATGGGCTTCTTTTTAAATTTTTTTAAGATGCCTTCCTTGGCGTATTCCTTGAAGTATTGAGAGAGGATATTGGGAAACCATTTTTTTCATCCAAACGCCTTGCTTCAAGCTTTACAGAATTCTTCTCTACATGCTCCGCGGAAAACACTTCTCAAGACGCATTATCGGAAAAACTTTTGAGTCTCATCAACGAAGCAGGGAGCATTGAACAGAGCACAAGTAGCGCCAAAGCGACTTTGAAAGTCAGTCGTATTCTGAGACTATTGGGTGTTACTGCCACTCTCCCAACGTCATACTTCTCATCGCAGGAACGAGATAAGATGCTTTGCATCTTGTTGGGTATTGATATTTATGCGTTTTCTCTGGTGGGAACGAAAACGGGTCCGTCCGTGGACGAAGACGCTGCGATGGAGCTACTGGCCATCACTCGGATTGAAATTGCACGGTTTTTTAAATCAAGGGGGGATTCTGCGGTCATGGTATTACCCTCAACGTTTTATTTGTCTAATAGACTTTTTAAGATATCGACACCTACCGTCGCCAAATATCTGCTAAACATCTTTGCGTCTCCTGTAATCAATCTGGATGGTTCTGTAGCTGGGCACTCTATCACGGATGCAACAACATCTATTTTGGAGCTCTCCGTCATGTTTGTTTTTACCACCACTTGACTTTTTCTGAAATAATAATATCTAGGAAAGTTTTACAAAGGCTCGGGAACCGTAAAGATGAACGCACCGCAGGCTATCTATCTTACGTGAAAACTATTGTCGATATCATTATATCTTTTGCCAAATCAAATGAGAAAATTGGATATATCTTATCACACGCCGTTCTTGCACCAGCAGTTTGTTGGCTCGACGTACGGATGAGGTGAGGTGAAGCCCTTATTATTTGGTATTAAACATTTTTTAGGCAAGCGGATCAAGACGTCTCATTGAAAAATATGGACGCTGAAGTTCGCTCTTCCATTTTAGGACTGGTCTCTATTGTAACGGAGCGTGTTCTGGCGCTTGACATGATTTTTAATGTTCTAGATACACGTCATCTTCGTTCACAGTTTGATATACTGGAATGTCTTTTGGTTTTTTATCGTCTCTCGGGAGGTGAGCCTTCTATTTTTAAAACCACGCTGATTGATGATCAGATAAGAGAGTGTATGATTTTGTTCAGGAACTTCTGGCTGTTATTGTAAAAGCTTCGACAAGTGAAGAGGGAGAACAAACGGAAATTGTCCTCTTAGCAGGTCGACTTTTCTCTATTTTCGCGTCGCACGTCGTGGAAAATCGTCAAGAAATTTTGGATGCTGATTTCTTGTGTCTTTTCGAGGCTGGAAGGCTGCTGCTGGAGCGCATGTGTGCGCTTGGTAAGACTACAATTACTTTATAATCTTAACCTTTTCTAAGGTAATTTCGCAGTCTTTGAGAATGAAGTCGCTGCTAAAATGCTTCGATTGCTCACGGTTGCATCACGGGATCAGTTTTCAACAATGGTGTCTCATTATATCTTTGCAACGAGGTGTGAAATCGGATCGTCCGAGGCACAGTCCAAGAGAATACTCGGGTACTTGAAAGTCTTCCACATTCTAACTCTTGCGGGCCAATCAGATGGTGAGTCTTTTACAACTACGTGTTGACTGACTTCAAATAGGCCGGAGAAAATCATTCAGAGCATTGCTTTACTCGATCATACAGCTTCTTGTTGAGACCGTGTCTGTGAATAAGTCGTTGGATGTGGCCGTTGAGATACTCATGCTTTTCGTTCGTTTCAGCGACAATACGGTAACTAGATTTAGTCATGGTTTTTCTAATATAAAAAGGGCTTGGAATTAAATGACATTGATATGTCATGTCTACTGGGCGGAAGTGTCATTGTTGTCTCCGATTGCTCCGAGCACGGAAAGGTCGATTCTGGAATTCCATACAACATCAAAATTTTCGAAATACTTTGCAGACTTTTGCAGTCTGTTCTTACACATCGGAGACAATCGATTATTCACTTAATACCGGGAGTCTGTTCTCTTGTTTCAACTTTAATGGAGTGCTTGGCAGAGAATGAGATTCTCGACCCTTCCCTCTCGACTTCGGGGCCTTTACGAGCGAGGCTGTCAGGCCTAGATATAGATAAAAAGGTTTCTTTAGCAAGGACCCTCTCGAGAGTTTTACAGAAATTTTCACAAAAACAAGGAGTGCATGCCGGAGAGGGGTTAAGTGGCTCTACTTCTCAAATGAAGCCCTTTTCTAAGCATGCACCTTTTCTTATATCGAAGTTTGTGTCTATTCATGCCTCTAAGCGGCAGTATTCGTCGGCGGTTTATGATGCACTCCTCGAAGGCCTTTATTCAGTGATAGATATTTGCGACGATTTTGGTCGAGAATCGGTTCTCGCCAATCTTGACTTGCCTGGAACGGGGCAGAAAGGGGCTAAACTGCTGTACAAGAAGCTCACAAGCAGTTGGAAGGAAGCTGCGAGAAATAGAAACAAAGTCTAAGGTTGATTTAATTTATTAACAACTGAAACCCATCCTTTTCGACCTGACACATTCCTTGCCCATCTTGTATAAAGCATTACTCAAATTGTAAAAATGAAAGCCTTACAGTTCAATAAAACGTGGGCTATCTTCACCGTTCATAGAAGTAGGAAGCATTGTCTCTATAACTTCATAAATAAATTCCGGTTTCCGCTCGTGGCCGTCTTTATTCTGCATTAGTCATGACAGTAACAGTCGCAGGACTTCACCTTCAAGTTTCGGTTTGATAAAATCGAATTCGCAATCAGGATTGCGCTGATGGCGTAAGTCAACGTCCTGGTCAGAGTGTAGGGGAATTTTTCGAAAAAATGAGGCAGGTTGCCTTTGACTGACTGAAGTATGTTGATTTCTGTTTCGCAATTTTATGGGAAAGGTCCCATTTTATCCACGCGAAATTATCAACATAACGAAAACCCCAATTCTCTACAATCTTGACGATTTTCGGAGTTATCGTTTTATCAACCCATATAAACAAGAATCCGTGAGGTATCAAGTGGGGTACATCTAGGAGTCCCTGAATATTGCTTAGCGAGCCCACAAAAGACGAAACCATACAAATTCTTCGACCGTAATTTGCCCACTACCAATCTTATTCTTGTCAAGAGCCCACGGAGGATCCATGTATACGCCGATAAATCTTTCTTGAACCTTCTCCAACTCTTTCAATATATCCAGGGTCAAGACTACTCTAGTATTTGTTACCGTGTAAAACGGCATAAGTTGTTACCCTTTCTTCTCCTTAACGCATACAAGATCACTTAGAGGCTTAATTTGTCGTGCCCAAGACTTTGGTATCGGATTTGGTATTCTCGTGTAAACTTTGAGCTCAATATTTCTTTGCATCGGTTACTTTAATATGTTATTATCATTCTTACCTCTTTGACGTTAGAGTTCCGTTCGTAAATTGGTCCCGAAAAGCTTTTCTTATCGCAGATATCTTAAATTCTCGACCTTTGACTTGACATAATTTCGGATTCTCCAACTTTTTGTTCTCTCTCTTCTTGTGAATTTTGGGTACTGGCACTTCTGCGTCCATATCCATCTCAGACCTCAAACTAAATTAGCCACGTGATTCAATATTATACAAACTCATAATCACTGTCGTCTCCATCGTCCGATATCCACATATCATCCGGCGAAAAGTTTACTCCAAACAGGCTGGTTACAACCGCTTCAAGATGAAATGATGAAGTCTTTTTAAAGAATTCTTCGAGGTCTGATTGACTCAGGGCGCCCTCATTTTTCGATGAATTCGTCAATTCTTGGGTCTTATTTTCTTCTGCGGATGATGGTGAAGTCTCACTAATGTCTTGATGATCAGATATGGTTAAGTCTGATCGTCGCATCTTAATCTTCTCGAGCTCCTTAAATTTGTGCATGATGGATTCAACGGATTCGTGATCTTCTGCATAGCCCACATACCAAGATGTGCTGTAAATGTAGTGAAATACACACATAGACCAACCTTATACTTGCTGTCGTAGCACATTTCGCTTTGGCAGCTCTCCTTTGAGGTCTCTTCATTGAATTGTCTTTGATTTACCAAAAATCTCAAGCAGTTCGGACGCCGCAACATGTCCAATGTACATGACCACACAAACAACGAACACTGACCATTTTAGAAGCTGATGCCGTCCTCATCGTTACCAACTGCATCTAGGTCGGGTGGACTAGCTGGAGTTATCGACGGGGTTGCTGGTTTAAATGTGGGCGGGGCATGTTTCAAAGCCGAATGTCGATGGCTGATCCCAGAGCCTCTGTCTCAGGTCGAATGAACGCAGCATCCTTGTCCTCTCAAAGGTTTCTTCCTATTCCTTCGCAGCAAACTAAAATTCAAGGCGGTCTAGTGCATATGTCGGGAGACCGTCAAGTATTGGCGTTGCGAACCTTGGGACTCTCGCTATTACCAAAGATCCTCGACCTATTCGTGAAAAGCAATGGCAAAGCGGTGCCATTAAAACACTGATCAACTTTCTGGTTCAAGCTGGTTACAACATGGCCGTCTCACCGAAGATTCTTCAAGCTCCGTCGGCAAAGGACTTTCAAAGCATCTTCAAATTCTTATACGCTCAGCTGGATCCAAAATTCATTTTCCAGAAGAAGTTTGAAGAAGAAGTACCTGTTATTTTGCGAGGGCTGCGGTTCGTATATGTGAAATTCAATGTTTTAATCTTCTCAGCTACCCATTCTGTGATCAAATATCAAAGTCTCACCTACATTCTGTCGGATCTCCGCACGCTTGGCCATCTCTTCTGGCTATGCTGACCTGGATGGTTGAGCTTATTTTGGTAAGGCGTTCCTGTAGTGCTTAAAGTAACATGGCATGCAGTTTGTGATCAAATAGACAATCAAAATGATTTTGACGAAATGCCCAACGCAGAGGTTGCTGCGGAGAAGGTTTTCTTTGAATATCTCACAAAGGCGTATGCAGTTTTTTTGGCCGGAGATGATAATTACGACTCTATGGATAGAGAATTAATATCTAATTTCGGTGGGTTGTTCCTTTAGAATGAACTGACGGTGTCAGATCGTAAAAATGAAAAAATCGTAAACGAAGTTCAAAAGCTTAACCATGAGCATGAAATTCTGAGCCGAGAATGGGCTAATCTTCGGGAAAGTGAGGTATGTTTTCTCGTGTATCTCATTAATTTAACACAAACATAGTCACCGCTCACTGTCGCAGAAAAAGAGAATCAAACACTCCACTCTGATATTGATAAATTCAAGCAGTACATTATTCATTTAGAGACAAAAAAGGAAAAACTCGTGGAGCAAGTAAAATCATTGGAAGAAGATCTTTCTTCAAAAGGTAGTATATAAGGCATTACATGACGTTAATGTTTCCCGCAGAGTCTGAGCTCGCCAAGGTTTCTAGTGAAAAGGCCGAGTTGCAGAAAACGGTAGACATGCAAGAAATTTCCCCCGCGGATGTGGACAGAATGACGGCTGAAAGGGAGCAACTTGTTCGAACTCTCGAGAGTATGGCGGCGAAAACCGATGAATGTCAAAGGACAATTTGGGAGAAGGAGATAACGCTGCAGAAAAAGATTGATCAGGTTAATTGATGCGATAACACTGTGCATACTTACCCATTTTCCAGTTGGAGAAGCATATGCAAGAATACAACACCCTTGCTTATAAGCTTGGCCTTGACCGAAACAACATCTCCCAGGACGATGTTCAATTTTCTATTGACTTTAACGCTGGGTCTATAAGCCCTGACAATGACTTGAGTGATCGCTTACGTGTGAAGGTTAAGGTAATTGTGTAGAATGTGATGATAGAGCTTACTTTTCTCAGCCTGCATTGGTGCAGCTTAGGCTGATTACAATGCTTCGTTGCATGTGTCCCAAGACGAGCTGATTGCTCTCCAGGAAGTGTTGGACAAATTGACAGAGGCGATCAGTGAGAAAAATGAGGGGTTGCAGGAGATTGGAAAACAAGATTTCGAAGCTGACCGCCCAGTACAATGACGAAAGAAACGTAAGTTAGGTGATATTTTAATTCTAATCTGGTAGATCGCCATGGAAAACAATAGTATATCCACAAACGAGCTTGAAAACTCCGAGAGAGATATTCAAAGATTAAAAATTGAATTGGCTACAGGTTTAACCGCTTCTCAACATAAAGTTCAAAAGGCCGTAGCTGAGTAAGTAACTTTTTACAGATTGTATTTAACTACTTTTTCTAGTTTCACTCAATACTCCCGAAAATACGAAGAATGCCGAACAACGGTTTTAAGTGGAGTATTTAAAACTTTTGGAAGATACAATCGCTTTCCGAGAACATATAACGGATGCTTTGAATGAACTCCAACAGCTTGTTCAAGAGGAGCTGGAGGCAGCAAAAATTCCGCCTCTGTAGTTCAAACTGCGATCTATGTATATTATTACTCTAAAATAAAGAAGTGCCTTTTACAGGAAGATGATTGTATAATTTGAAGCTAGGCTAAGGTGTAAACGCAAATTGATGAAGTAAAAGAAGCCATGCAAACGAAGTTGAATTTTCCCATTCTGAGGCCAGGCCAACCAAGAGAAAGTCTGCAAACACAGACGCAGCCTCGGCAAGAAAGGAAGGAGCCAGCTGATGATCCGGTCTCGCACTTTGACCTCACTCAATCCAAGGTTGACATAGATCCTGAACGACTAAAGAGATATGGATTGGTAAATTTACCCTATATCGAGTCCGAGTCAAGATGGAACAGAGTGGTAGATAGTCTCTCTCAAGGATTTAAGCACCCCGAAGATGTTGCGGGTAGTTATAAGGCTTTTTGCGTGTATTAAAGTCTGTTAGAATGCCATCGCCTCCTATAACCCACGGCTTCGAACGGGGAAACGTTTTAATGGCCCTCATTCACTACATGCTAGAATTGGCTCAAGATCAAAAAGTATTTATTTGATAAGCTCTTGCCAGACATTGTCTCCCTAGCTCTAAGCTTGCCTGAGCTGTTACCCAGCGACTTAATTCCACAATTACCCTGTGGTGCCAATGTGGCAATAACCTTATCACAGCGTCAGGTTGGTCTAGTACTCTTTCAGCATAAGTTAACAATATAGGTTGCAGCACTTTTAGCGAATGCTTTCTTTTGCACCTTTCCATCTCAAAAAAAACTAAGCGCATCGCATTTGGATACTTTCCCCTTCCTTCACATTTGCTCGGCTATACCATGGCGAGGAAAACACCGGTTTATGCTCAGCTGTCAACCAAGCAAAACTTGATGGCATATTTGAATACTTTAAGCGAATAACCAGTGAAGGTAGTGCTGCACGCGTTGCTCGCTTATTTACATACCGTTTAGATTGTAAGGGAAACATTACAATTCATCGAGTATGTGTGGCATCTGAGCATTTTCCTTCCTGGGAAACACTACGAGAAGAACTTTCTGATGTTGAAGTAAAAGACGTCGGCACGATCGAAGACGCCGGAGAAGATTTCATCCGAATGGATTTTGCAAACAAAATCATTGGAGGTATCAATTATTCGTTTTAAAGTAGTTAATGAAGTTAGGTGGTGTGTATTGGGACACGTAGGGAATTTTAGTATTTAAAGCTTATGGTAAAGGGCGCGGTACAAGAAGAAATATTGTTTATTATAAACCCGAGCTGATTGTTACTCGACTTTTTACGGAAGAACTGGAGGGATAATGAAGCCTTGGTTATGCTGGGCTCCGAACGGTTTTCGTCTTACAACGGTTATGGGTCTACTTTTGAATGGGCTGGCCCCTACAAGGAAGATGCTTCATAGTATGCAAATGTTTCAATATTAGTCAATAACTTTTCTAGTGACGCTTATGGTAGAAGGAAATCTAGCATAGTAGCGATAGATGCCCCTGTATTTCTCACAACCGTTTTCTGCATCTCAATATAGGAGAGTGAATATTCTGAGGGAGCTCAACAAAGCTTATGCAGGATTTCTCCACTCACCGTTTTCTTCGTTTGATAAAACGGCACCGATAGCTACTGGTAAATTAATACATTTAAAAGATCATTACTGATAGATTAAAGGGCATTGGGGTATGGTCATAACCAAAAACTCGTTTAATTTAGTATAAAGGATGTGGGCGCGTTTAATGGGGATCCAGAGCTCAAGTTTTTAATTCAACTTATTGCTGCGAGTGTTGTCGGAAAAGGATTAAGCTATTATACCTTTGGCGATGAAGACTTTGCTGCGGATTCGCAAGATTTATTCACCAAGATGAGGAAACTTGAAATTGTCTGCTGGTAAGATCTTCATATTGGTGACTTCCAGTAATATTTTTTACTCTTTAAAAGGTATGCTTACCCGTGCGCTGTTTCGTTATATGAGTGAGGGCAAAGGCTTGTCAGTGTTTGCGTTTGTTCGGCAATTCCTGTGACAATTTGATTCAATATGACAATCTGTATGCAAACAGGGAAGCCTTTTTTTTTTTTTTTTTGAGTTGTCCAGGCTATATTTCATTCCACATCGACATGCTCAGATCAGTGTTAGTCTAGTTTAAGCATGGCATGGCAGCTAATGAACCTTTAGAAAGCCGAAATCACCTGCGGCCCGCCGTGTATTGAGGAAGAGGGAGCCTCAGGTTCAGGAGGGTGCGAAGGTGGCCCTTTTTGTAAAAGGCACCACAACCTCTGAATTGGCTATGGATGCTTTAAAAGATCTTGTGGGTGCGAAACGGCGGACCATCATGTCTAACGATATTTTGTATCAACTTAAGCGCCCGGATGCTGTCCTCTTTACCAAAGAAAAACGATGTTCACCCCTTTGACGATCCCCGACCCGCCGAGTTCTTGTCTCAAAAGAACGATGCAACGTTTATGGTTTTGGCAAATCATTCAAAGAAGAGGCCAAACAATTTGGTGTTTGTGAGGTTTTTCGATAACCAAATTATGGACATGGTTGAGTTTGGCATCACCCGAGGACTTCCTTCGATTGCTTTTGAGGCGACAAGCAACGGTTTGGACATCGCCCGGTTCTCATGTTCCAAGACATCTCTTCGAAATAGATGACACTTTTAAAGCGGTCAAGAATATGCTTCTTGACTTTTTTAAGGGGGAGACGGCTGACCGGATTAACTTGAGAGGACTGGACCACGTTATTGGCGTGACAGTGGACTCATCAAAAATGATACATATCAGATGTTATTCGGTGGCGTTGTTGAAAAGGCGATGGGACTTTGCCAAATGTGAAACTTACTGAGTGTGGTCCGGCTTTGGAAATGGAGCTCAGAAGAAGAAGGATGCCGGAGGAGTCCGATGTTGAAGGAGGCGTTGAGAGTACCAAAGGAACTGAAGGTAAAGCATATAAAGACCACAGGGTTGACACAGTTTTCTGATACATTTTTGTTAACATATAGCCCAAGGCCGTAAAGAACATTGAGAGGGATTCCACTGGAGACAAGCTTGGTCGTATTCATATTGCTAAAGCAAGATTTGTCGAAACTCAAACAAGGAAGATGAAGGCGTTAAAACGGAAAAAGGATGATGGAGAGACTGGAGGGGATACGTCAGGAGGGACGAAGGAAGACGCGCCTCAACCGAAGAAGCGATCAAAGCGAGTGGTTGCGGGCTAGTTGGTTTTTCCGTAAAGAAATGCATTGCAAATAAATCTTAGATTCATCTCTATTTAATGTTAGCTAGAATCGTATACTTGTTTTACTCTTTAAAGCGTAAAATGCCGTCCACCTCGTATTTCGTATATAGTCCTGGCACTCCTTCAACATCGACTGGTATCCATGTGACGCATTCGATCGTGTTTTGCGGATGAGCAGAAGAGCTCGCAACATCGTCTGACAGAAGGAACCTGACTTCTGTCATTTCTTCTTTACCAAGACTACGCGAGCTGTATATGTCAAACGAAAATTCACATTTCCTGGGTACCAATAATGCGCACATGCATGTTTGCGGGACAGGTTTTCAACGCGTTCATGCGCAATAAAAGTGAGACAGATGTGGACTTCAGGACGATGGCGTAGGGAAGCAACGGGTTTTTGACCTCTACATCGTTGTTTCCTCTTTGGCGAATATGGGAATAAACTGACTTCTTTGGCATCTCTAAGGTCTTGTCGGTTAATGTATTATGTATCTAATTTTTTTATATGACTTTCTTCCACGGTGAACACCGTCACCAAATCAAGACTTCGACAAAAAATTAAGAAAAACAATAAAAAATTGAAAATCAAAACAACTCTGGCGCAGCGGTTTGGAGCCATGCAATGGATACGGAAGTAACATTACGCATGTACAGTCTCGAAGTTTTCACCTAAATCGTAAGCGAATGTATCTGAAAGTTCTCTTACCAATTCGTGAAACATCAAAACCTCACTTTTCTTCCCAAAAAGGACAGAGGACGGATGTACGTATGTTGTCTAGCAATGTTATCATGAAAGCAACCAACTACCAAATACCTGTTTAGAAAATAAAGTCTTATAACTTCCATCATGTTGACAGATAGCAACATTTGAAAAGAAGCCAACCAGGAAACACTGCAGGACCTTTTCACCATCTGCCTCGCTGGACAGCTCGGGATCGAAACCAGCAGATGCGCAAAAGGAACAAAGTTGTTTTCTTATATCCTAATAATTTAGAGAGACTGACGCAGTCAAAACACTCACGACAGCTTGTTTCAGGGCTCTATAATTAAGAAAATTCTGATTGCACCACTCCCTTTCACAGTTGACAGCCAAAAACGTTTTTAAAACGTTTAAAAGAGTCATATGGTCGCCTTCATCTAATTCAGAATACTGTCATATAGACTTTACCCACGTCGTAATTCAAGAACTGCTTCTTAGCCTCAAATGCTTCCTCTCTCTTATTGTGAGGTGAAAAGAATATTGTTTCCACAGACAGTGCTGAAATAATAGTAATCACCTCTGCTGTGCATCCAAAATCCTTTGTTCGCGCTTAACGGTCTGAACTTAAAAATATGCACTTACTTTTGACTTTATGAGAACCTTGGCAAGACTAGGGTCAATTGGGAACTTTGACATTAATTTTCCTTAAGAGATTATCAGCCAAATCACTTTTGCAATCAATTACCCTCTTTGCTCAAGCGACCCATTTTATCTAGCGCTTTAAGTGAATACAAATGCTGCAGAGCACATATAACTGAAAATTAGCAAAATCTTTTTGTAATTACCTACTTGAATCCCTATTGGGCTTGTCCAAAAAGTCAAAATTATGTATATCTTCAACACCAAGAGCTTTCATCAACAGGATGACGTTCGACAAGTTACACCTAGTAGAGGTCAGCTAACTTTTAAAAAGGCACTTTCAAACCGTAATATCTCGGGGTAGAATTTTCTTCAAGACTTTCAAATCCTTGTTCAGTGTACAGTCGATAACACTTCCCGGGCCCCTATCAGAAGTAAGTACTATGTTGCTATCGTAAGCCAAAACCTCTCTCCCAGCACGACCCGTTTCTTTGGCGTGAAGACGCTTTTGAAACAGGAAGCACAGTCAACGATTCGATTCCTTCTCGGGTTAATGACGCTTATATATATATATATATATTTACTGTTTTCGAATTTAAAAAGATCTTAGCTTCGCCATCCCGGTATCAATGACGTACTTGACACCACTAATTGTGATGGAAGTTTCCGCGACATTCGTAGCAAGTATAATTTTGCGAGTGTTTGGGAGGTGCGGGAGAGAATACCTGTGCTTGCTGACTAGGTGGCAAGGAGGCAAACAACGGGCAAATAAGCATCTGACTCCATATTTTAATACGCGATTTCAATATTAACGTTTATACCTGCAGACTGCTGGAGGAAGCTCCTGCCATATGTTCTTTTAACATCTTTCCAACAGATTCAATCTCCTCTTGTCCTTAGACGTGTCAGATCGTCAACGAAAATCATTAGGGTAACATACCCGTTTTAAAAAAACCAACACGTCGCCAGGCGGCTCATCTACATGAATCTGAAATGCAGAGACCAAGGCAGCATCGATGTGATCTTCGAGTACTCTGCAGAATGGAAAGGTCTGGACTTGGAATTGTCTTCCAGGAATCTCGACGATCGGGGCACTATCAGATTTCAGTGAGACCATTTGTGCAACAAACTCACGAATAAAATAGGTTGAGAATTTCTGTGCATCCAGAGTTAGCAGACATGACACAACCTTCAGTCCTTTCGTTGCTTCTGAATGGCCTTGGACCATCCCAACAATATATCCGTTCTCAATGTCGCTCATGAGCCTCATCGAGAATGATCACAGAGTAATTCTTCAGCAAAGGGTCGGCTAGAAGCTCTGTAAAGCATTCCATCCGTCATGAACTTTATCCGTGTCGATGCATTCGTTTTGTCGTCAAAACGAACAGAGTATCCGACCTAAACGGTGTATTAGGAATTAATCTCCGAAATTAAATATCACCTCATTTCCAAGTTTGACTTCAAGCTCCTCGGCAACCCGTTTTGCGATAGAAGTGGCAGCAACTCTTCTGGGTTGTGTGACGGCGATGAAACCATTATGAGAGAATCCGGCCTCATGCAGGTATTGCGGAATCTCTGAAAGTAGATCAGCCATGTTTTGGGTAGGGCGACATACGCGTAGTTTTTCCAGAACCAGTTTCACCAACAATGATCACACTGTCATGCTCCCTGATTGTTTTGACAATATCACTCTTGACTGCATAATTCAGCGATCAGAATTCATTATTTGTAAAGCACTTTCAAGCGTGCCCTACATTTGAAGATAGGCAAGCTTCTTTTGCCTGGGAGAGGGTCGCTTTCCGTCCTTTAGATTTGCTCCTTTTCCTCTTGACAGAAGCTCCCTGCATTTTTTGTTTCCAGATTGTCACAAATCTTTGAAAAAACTATAGCACTGCGGACAAAGAATGAGTTTCATCAAGCAGAATGCTATACCAGACTTTCTGACCAGGAAGCCGCCGCCGAATTACATTGCGGGTCTTGGAAGAGGAGCAACTGGGTTTACGACGCGGTCTGATATTGGTCCTGCCCGAGAATCTGTTCCTGATGCAGAGAAGGCTGCTGCTCTTGTGGCTGCTGCTGCCGCCAGACAGGAAAATGACGATGAAGAGCGGTTCCAGGATCCCGATAATGAGACTGGCCTCTTCAGTAGTCTTCCCTACGAAGCCGATGATGAGGAAGCTGATAGAATCTACGAGAGTGTTGACCAGAAGATGGATGAACGGCGGAAGGCCCGAAGAGAAGCAAGGGAAAAGGAAGAGCTGGAGCGCTATCGTAAAGAGCATCCAAAGATTCAACAACAGTTTGCCGAATTAAAAAGGGTCTTGCAGCAGTTTCTGCTGATGAATGGGCAAACTTACCTGAAGTTGGAGACATGGTGCGTAAACGCGGCAAGAAGAACAACCGGCTTGGGGATAGGTACACCGCAGTTCCCGACAGTGTCCTTCTTGGAGCTGCCCCAAGCCAAAGCTATGCAGGCACTTTAGATCCTCAGCAACAAGCAATGGGCGGACTCGCAACTCCAGTCAATGGAAACCTGGACGGTACTCTGACTGATTTCGTTCAGTTCGGACAGGCACGAGACAAAGTGTTGGGTTTGAAGCTAGATCAAATATCTGATTCCGTGTCGGGACAGACCACCATTGACCCGAAAGGTTACCTGACTGATTTAAACAGCATAGTCGTTAAGAGTGATGCTGAAATCAGTGACATAAAGAAAGCTCGGCAGCTGCTTCGATCAGTGACGGCAACAAATCCCAAGCACGCGCCAGGATGGATTGCTGCTGCAAGATTGGAAGAAGTAGCTCAAAAGACGGTGGCGGCAAGGGAAGTTATCGCCAAGGGCTGCGAAGAATGCCCCAAGAACGAAGATATTTGGCTTGAGGCAGCTCGGCTGAACACTGCCGAAAACGCAAAAATTATTCTTGCAAATGCCGTCCGACACGTCCCGCAGTCGGTCAAGCTATGGCTTCGTGCCATGGGCCTTGAGAATGACGTCAAAGCACAGAAGAGGGTCCTTCGTCGAGCTCTTGAATTTATTCCGAACTCGGTGAAGCTGTGGAAGGCGGCAGTCACATTGGAGGATGATTCAGAAGACGCAAAAATTCTCTTATCTCGTGCCGTTGAATGTGTCCCACTTTCGGTCGATTTTTGGTTGGCTTTGGCTCGTTTAGAAAGTTACGAGAACGCCAAGAAGGTTTTAAACAAGGCCCGTCGTGCAATTCCTACCTCACATGAGATTTGGCTCACTGCAGCCAAACTTGAGGAGACTCAAGGGAACAGCAAAAACATTGAAGATATCATTGTTCCCCGAGCTGTTCAGGAATTGGCACAGAAGGGCTCCAGTTTGGACCGTGATCAGTGGATCAAAGAGGCAGAGCAATGTGAAAAGGAAGGATTCGCTGTCACTGCACAAGCCATCATCAAACACACGCTCGGAATTGATGTAGAAGAAGAAGACAGGAAGGCAACCTGGATGCAGGATGCAGAAAGCTGTATCGCAAATAATGCAATTGCCACCGCTCGAGCCATTTACGCATACGCCTTGCAAGTTTTCCCTCAAAAGAAGTCTATTTGGAGAAGAGCCGCATTTTTGGAAAAGGCTCATGGCACACGAGACTCTTTGGAGGAAGTTCTACAGCGTGCCGTTCGCTATTGCCCTCAGGCTGAAATTCTTTGGCTGATGGGTGCCAAAGAGAAGTGGCTTTCTGGGGACGTGGCGGGCGCTAAGCAGATTTTGGAGAGCGCCTTCGAAGCCAACCCTAACTCAGAGCAAATTTGGCTTGCCGCCATTAAGCTTGAGGTTGAAACCGGTGAAACGTCTGAAGCTCAAAAGTTCTGCAAAAAGGCTCGTGTAAAGGCCAATACAGAGAGATCTGGATGAAGTCGATTCTTCTTGAGCGCCAGCTTGGGAACGCTGACGAAGCTCTCTCTCTGTTGAACGAGCTTTGGAAAAGTTCCCTCTATTTGCTAAGTTCTGGATGATTAAGGGCCAGATTGAAGAAACTGAAAAGGGTGACATGCGCAGGCCGTGAAACGTACTCCAAGGGTCTAAAGTCGTTCCAAAATCCATTCCGCTTTGGATATTAGCCTCTCGACTCGAAGAGAAGGCTGGGCTTCTCATCAAGCGAGGGCAACGCTAGAAAAGGCGCGTCTTTTAAATCCGAAACGCCCGACCTTTGGTGTGAAGCCATACGTGTGGAGTTCCGGGCAGGAAATTTGCCAATGGCCAAAGCAATGATCGCAAAATCTTTGCAAGAATGTCCTACTTCAGGCCTGTTATGGGCTGAAGCCATTCTTGCTGAACCGAGGCCGCAACGAAAGTCAAGGTCGATGGACGCTTTGAAGAAATGCGAGAATGATCCCATCGTTCTGGTCACGATCGCAAGGCTGTTTTGGACGGAGAGGAAAATTGATAAGGCGCGGAATTGGTTTGCTAGGGCTGTCAAGGTTAATCCAGACTTGGTGATTCTTGGGCATGGTGGCTGAAGTTTGAGATTCAGAACGGGGATGAAGCTCAACAGAATGATGTGATTGCACGGTGCATTGCAGCGGAACCACATCATGGTGAATTATGGCAAAGACGGCAAAAGCAGTTGCAAATTGGGGGAAAACTATTGAACAAGTTCTAGCGATTGTTGTGACGGGACTTCCTCCTCCTCTAAATTGTTTGTGTATTTTAATAGATGATTTAATCTGTACACTAGAGTTATAACAGCGTCGAAGGGATCCTTTTTTTGCCGCCACCCCGGCATTGCCTTTTTCCCTTACTTTTGTTAAAGTAATTGAGCTGGAGCTAGAGGTTGCCTTTTTCTGCCTAGCAATTTCAGTACAACTCGGCCTACACACCAAACCTTTTGTTTCCAGACGAGCGAAATTGATCAGGCAAGGTTCTCTTTGACGAGTTTCCAAATCTTGACGTACAGCCGGCACGAGCTCCTCGTCTGATTGATCTTTTCAGATTTTAGCGGAAAGAGATAAAGAAGCCTATCACCTTCGTTTTCGTATTGTTGAATATCAACATCCATATGACTTGATCCGCAGCATTTTTTGGCGGCACCTTTGCTTTCCTCTGCCGTGTTGCGGTGCCGCTTCGGCTCCTCTTTAATGAAATCAAGCTGATGGATGTGCGTCCGTTGAGAATATCACGAGCGTTCGGTCCAACCTATGTTTAAAACTTAGTTCGTCATGCGGGCGAAAAACCCCACCCCGACATACGCCGAAACAAAGCCACTTCTATTTTTCTCACAAACTTCCCGAAGAATATTTTTGGAGATCAAATAATGACAGATTTGTTCAATTTCAGGTTTCGTTAAATCTTTGCCTGAAACGATTTACTGTTAGAATATTATGATTGCTAAACAAAAAAGCACCTGTCCCGAATAGCGGCAGACGATCAAGCTGTTCATTCATAATTTTCGCATACTTGCTCCTTTAAAGACATCTTGAAGAAGAATAAGTGTGCTTTTTTGCTTGTCAGAAAGTGACTCCACTGTGAATAGTCAGAGTTTCAAATGGGAAAAAGGATCCGAACCAAGACGTATCATAGCTTTCGCTTCCTCGCTTACATCCTTCGTGTAAAGCGTGTGTTTCTCACGATCTCTGCAGTTGTCACATGAATTATTGCAAAGCCTCGGGTCGAACGTTTCGCCAAAATACTTCATTCATAAATTAACAGGATTGCAGGAACAGTAGCCTTACCTGAAGGACTTGCTGACGACGGCATTCGACCCTATTCTCACAATATCAATTACTTGTCGGACATTGTTACGTTGTCGCTAGAGCTAGATTAAGAGATGCACGGAAATACAACAAACCTCCTTCTGTGATTCACTGCCTTCGCCATTATCTATAAGCATATCATGCTGGAACACGTTAGATTCTTTAAGGAAATGAACCCAACACTCAATTTGTCTCGGAAAGAGTAATACAGGATACATGTCGACTTTGTCCATCACGACCGGCTCTTCCAGTTTCCTTCACAATGTTACTTCTCGTACATAGTGCAGCGGTTTTACCTGATAGTACCCTCTAGCGACTGAGGGAAGGCATAGTGTATAACGAAGCGGACATCAGCTTTATCAATGCCTTTCAACAGATCAGATACAAATCTCTTTGCAGACTAACCATCCCAAATGCCACTGTAGCGACAATAACTTTCACTTGCCTGAAATCCATTTCTCTTGAATTCCACTTCTGTCAGCTTTTTCAAGACCTGCATGATAATAATCGGCACTAATTCCCCTTTTCTAACTCACAGATGAGCATAAGAAGAAATGAGAGAGTATACTTTGAGATTTTGCGAAACATCCTCACACGCCCTCTTTGAATTACAATACACAATGCCGCATTTACCATTAAATGAAGTTCGAATGAGCGTCGCGATTTCATCATCCAATCTTTTCCCTTTTTGCGAATTTCATAACTAAATGTCAGCAATTGATTAGTTATAGCGTACATGAGATTTCCGCGGTTGAAGCTTTGAGCAAAGGTAACGCAGTTTCGAATTTGAAGCACGTCCTTGATGTCCACTGACAAAAGTTACAAAAGGTTAAGTAGAAACCTACTTTTCACTTGATCGTTGGCAGTGCGGTTAAAGCCATTATAGCACTTTTGGAAACCTGGTCCGTAAGCTTCCGAGTTCCTTTAAAAGTGTGAGATACAATACCAAAGGGTAGCGAATAATGCAAAGATATATGGGATGGCTTTTTTATAGCCTAACCTTGTAATCTGGCCTGAAATCATGACCCCATTGACTAACACAATGCGCCTCATCGATAACAAATCTATTTGGAGTCCCTTTAGCAAGAACGAATTCCGAGTTGAAGCTTACCGAGCGAGTTGACCTCGATCATACAGCAAGCGTAAAGCGTTGTGAAATTTTGTACTTTTCCCCATCATTTCCGGCGTGATGTAAAGTAGTTTTAGATCAAGTTTACTCCGCGATAGGTCTAGAAATCATTAATATTCAACGTAATTTTCTGGCAAACCTTACGTTCATATGTGAAGTCTATCTGTGCCTTTGGAAGGTCTCCTGTTAGCCGCAGTACAGGAACACCCAAGCTGGCCAGTTTAGAAGCTTGATCTTGCATGAGAGACAGCAATGGAGAAATGACCAGCTGTGCTGCTTTAGAGTTATATATACCAATGTCACTTACAGTTAGACCTGATGTCTTGGGCCCGGCGGATGATGGTACAATTGCAGGTAGCTTGAATATGTCAGAAAAAGGAGGTAAAAAAGGCTAACGAACTTGATAGCATAGACTTTTTCCTCCGCCTGTGGGCTAAAAAAGTGTGAGAGCGACATAACTCAAGAATTTACCATTAAAACAAAGACGTCTTTCCCAGCAAGCGTGGCGTTTATAGACTCTTCTTGATGCGGTCTAAAAGACTTTAAATGAAAAACGTTAAGAGCCTTCCGAAGATCTCGGCTCCAAGAGTAGTTGTTGGATACTTCATTGCTGACAGCTGCAAAATTTAGATCCTTTTGAATTTCAAGATGCATGCCTTTAATGTTCATTGAACTTGCAGGGTATGTTGGCCTGTCACTGGTTGATCGTACGGATATTTGTGTATACGAGGGAATCGTACAGGCAGAGGCAAAATTTGAACTCGGGAAGGTCTCTAAATTAAAATGAGTTATAAGAGATGAAACATAGTTTACCGTTACCTTGGAAGGTTTGCCCTTTTTCCCCTTCTAAAGTTTCTAGAAGTTTTTCCAACCTAGTCATCTCGCCTACTATTTGATTTCTATAACGTTATTAAGGAAATCCATCACTATGTACCGTCTTGAGTTTAAAACTTTGCGCTGCGGGTCTTCATCATCTAAGTCGCACATTTTATCCGAAATAGACCTCTTCTCATTCTTGAGCGCGTCCAACTGTTTCTCAACTCTTGTTTTGATGACTGCTGCCATTAAACAATGCAAATACAAATAACAAAACATTACCTTATTCCCAGGCAGACAAGAAGCTTCATTTTGACCAAATCTGTCATAATTTGAACTAGTGTTTACGCTTTGCTCCTATCAAATCCCCGTTAGTGCTCAAAAGAATATGTTTAACTTACCGCTTCGAAAGCCGCTTGCATAAATTCGCTGTCTTCCAGATCCTCAAACATGCCATCAAAACCATGATCAGGAGGTTCTCTGTATCGCGATAGCTCATAGTTATTTCGGCCAGGCGTTTCATCTTTACTTTCGACCTTGTTTCGACTTGACTTTGCAGAAAAAGATTGAGGGCCAGCACCACTGTACGAAGCCGTGGCAGTATTCCCACTACGGTTTGAGCGAGCAAATTCATCGCTCTGATCCACACTTCTTGATGCTGAAGAAAATGATGACTGGACAGGATTTGATTGCCGCGGCTACAAGTAAAATATTAGTCGTATGAGATGCAAAGAAGAAAAAAAAAGCCGATATTTGGACGCATAACTAACAATGTCGTTGCCTAACGAGTTTCCGAATGCCCGTTGGTCCTTTCTGGACTCATAATTGTCGATAGCCGGGATTCTCGCTTCAACGCCTCCTTGATGCCTTGTCTCATTTGAAGGCTTTATCACTGACGGTTTCTCCAGATGCACAACCACAAAGTGACGTTGCTGCGATGTCAGTGCCAATGTGTCCTTGGATGATTTTTCTAGTATTGGAGCTGGTGCTCTAAGATTCCTGCGAAATGCAGCAAGGTGCCCATCGAAATTGTTGACAACCATAGGTATATAGATGGGTGTGGTAGGTTGTCCGAACTTTCAAGATGAAGGATATCGTTCAGAGGAATGAATTCATGTTAAATACTTTTTAACTTTTTGATAACGATGATGATGATGATGATGGTAGTATGTACTGAAGGCACTTTTTTTTTCACACGATCAAAGTATTTTTATTTAAACATTTATCCATAAGTCATATGCATTACATTTTATTACCTAAATACATTATGAACAAACAAAACTGTATTTACCAATGTACTAAATGAATGAATGAATGGAATGGTGACAAACTTGTGTGTGTTACCTATTACTATTATTTACATATTAAATAATAAATAATAATAATAATATAATACATCCATCCATAATATCCATATCAACATCAGTATCAATTATCAATACTAATCAACACCATATTTAATAATGTTGACTGAAGAGGAGCTGCTGCTTGATCCTGAAGATGTATTCACCATTCTGGGGAAGATTGGGGAGGGGTAAATAGACAATATTATTATTATTATTATTATTTTTTATATTCTATCCTGCTTTTACTTTTTATATCAAAACATGCTAAAAACCATCTCATCTCATCCCATCCACTATAAAGATCTTACGGTTCCGTTCACAAAGCTATACACAATCGAACCTCTACTGTCATTGCCATCAAAATGATTACCCGTGGAGAATGATCTGGATGAGAGTATAAAGGAGATTAGCATCATGAACGGGTGTGAGTCAAACTATGTTGTCGCTTTCTATGGGAGTTATCTAAAGGACACGCATCTATGGGTTGGTGTTGTTGGAGTTATCAACGTTTCACTAACAATCCGCCAAGATTGTTATGGAGTACTGTGCCGCAGGCTCTGTCTCTGACATCATGAGCTTATGTCGAACGACATTAAACGAGGCTCAGATCGCCGTAGTATGCCAATATACTCTTGAAGGCTTATCATACTTGCATTCAAAACGCAAGATTCACAGGATATCAAAGCAGGGTACAAGACAACACAATGCACATTTGAGTTTTAACTTTTACAAAGAAATATACTCATCAACACTAAAGGGAGGCAAACTTGCTGACTTTGGGTTGCGGGGCAAGCTGACAGATGCCATGTCGAAACGGAATACGGTGATCGGTACACCGTTTTGGATGGTAATGATGAAGATTATATTCTTCTGTGTTAAAGAATACTCTGTAGGCTCCTGAGGTGATTCAAGAGGTTGGCTACGGTGTCAGTGCAGACATTTGGTCTCTTGGTATCACGTGTATTGAGATGGCCGACGGCAGGCCGCCTTACCACAACATTCACCCCATGAGAGCTATTTTCATGATACCAACGAAACCGCCTCCAAAGCTTGAGAACGAAGCAAAATACACAAAACCTTTCAAAGACTTTGTTGCGAGATGCTTAACCAAGGATCCAAAGGAGCGGCCGACGGCAGAGATGCTATTGAGGTTCGGAAAATGTCAGGCGCGTAGGGATATTAATACCTTTCCTTTAACCTTAGGATCCATTCATCACTCAGGCAAAAGGGGTATCAGTACTTTCGGAAATTGTTTCAGAGACTTTGGATGCTATTGCAAAGGGAGGATTAGAGCGTGATTTGGATGACGAAGACGAAACCACGAGCTCGGATTCGAATGACGAGTAATCGCGAAAGGACTTCGTACTATGAAATTAGTTCCTGCAAGTGACGCGGAAGGTGAAAAGACGATAAAATTCGAAAGAGTGTTGCAGTTACTTCTAAGTCTCAAGATCGAGATCAGACATCAGCCATCAGCTCGCCCACTTCTTCATCACCGGCCGCCTCCCCCGATAAACCCACTGGACTGTCTACTACATTAAATGTTAGTGGAGATAGCGTCAGCACGGCCGGTGCATCAGATGTTTATGACTTAGATTACGAAGAACCGTCGACCAACGATGACCAGAGCTATTCTGGTACGATGGTGGTGAACTCGCGTAATCCATCGTCTCAAAAGTGTAAGCCATATCTGGATCTTTGCTTTTATTCTGATCTTGCCTCATCTTTTCTTGTTAAAAAGACGATGACACGTATAAGCCGGAATTCATGCGCAATGTTAAGGCAACAGGGAGGGACGCTGGCCCCACAGTCTTCTTTTGATTCGTCCACTATTAGACCTTTGAAAGCTCCTGTAGGGAGCACGTCGGCGGCTGCTGCTGCTGCTGATGCTGCGATTGCTGCTGCCAAAAAAAAGATAATGGAGGCGGATGCTCAAAGTTACGAGCGAAGACCTTCTGGAATTACAACGGAGCCGCCGTCGAAATTTTATGACAATGTAAGCCGCGAATTCTCTTTCTTGCGGCGTCCTACTAATAGACATGCAGGTGAATAAGGCGGCCATTAGAGGTCAAGATAGCACCACGCCATTCCATCACAGAGGCTCTTCGAGCGTGGAAGACTTGAAAGATTTATTACTAGAGATGGAGATGAATATGGAAAAAGAGATACAAGCGACAAAGTTGAAGTATGAAGTCAAGAAGGCGCCAATAGTTGAGGCCATCATCGCAAAGGGTGGGACGGTTTCGTTGGTCACAAAGAATAAGCAAAGAGCATAAGCACTTGTTCACCCGGCTGTCACGTGTACATTTATCATTTATTCACGAAATTAAATTAAATACAATGTTGGGTAGGCTACAGAGATGGGAGGAATGGGCGTGAATGGGATTCCAGGAAAATTGATTTGACTTCATCCACCATTGCGATATACTCTGAGAATGAAATTCTGCCGTCTCCATCCCTATCGGCCTTGGTGAGAATGCGGCGAGTGCTGGTATCAATCTAGTGTAATAGATTATTAGAATATTGCAAAGAGAGAGGGTCAAAGGACACGAAAAAAGCATCCTTTTTACCATGCTCTCATAATATGGAAGATGTTCTGGAGAAACAATCGACTTTGGAATGATGGATTTCATGGCGTCCTCAACCTCTACTCTATCTAAATATCCATTCCCATCTATTCAACAATATCAACTACAAAAAATGATTTAGAATGTTATACCTTTATCAAAGCTCTTAAATGAGTCTGATCTATCGAGATAATCGTAAGTGGTATTTAGTTGCCTTCGGAACATCCCCAAAAAGACAAAAGTGACTACAAGGTAAAAGGTTAGAGGTAAATCCAAACGACTAATATGAGCACGTACAACAAAAGTGAGGTCCAATACGTAAGAAATGTGTGAAAAATCCCTTATAAAACGCCCCAAAACCCTCCGTCTTTACGATTTTATAAATCTTGAAAGGTCAGTTGAATTTCTACAATAGAAAGTTACAGCATCTCCACCACTACTATAGATAACGCCCTTTCCGTTCTCATAAGGCTGATTATAATATCTTGTACGCACAACATCTATCGGATTCATAGCTATGCTACACATGTAAGATAAGAATGAACTACTGGCTTTACCATGAAATCACACCACTTCCGAGGCCTGCGACCATATCGAGAACCCAGTTATCCTTCCAGCTTTGCTTAACAATGAGATATTCCTTCATCATAGAGAAACTAGATAGGTTCGTTCCAGATCCTACAATAGACCGACCCATTGATAAAACGGATCCTCGATACAAGCCTTTTACACCATCTTGACGAACAATTTGACGAAGCGCATCAACAACGCCTTTGTACTGGTGTTGATGCCCGACGGCTTGTCCTTTTGCCGCAGCTGATTGTAGACGTGTTTTAACGAGTTCAAACGGGTTGCAGGAAAAGGCACCCATGACACCGCATAAGGAGCCCGCAATCATCCTCTTCCAACCAGGCGCACTTCCTCTCGACGAATCATGCATGATAGACATTATTGGATCGTACATTCCCTATGTTAGGTATATGTTTAGCTGCACACGAAGCCCAATGCATGAGAACCACAATCCTGAACAAGTTTTTGGAGCCTTCCCTCAATATAGCAGGTGTCAATCCTTTTTGCAATCCCCCGAGTCCCTCATTACGTGAGATCTTGTAAAGTGTATCAAACGTATTCTTGTATACCTTGTTTAGGAAGTCAGATCACATTACATTATTATCGTATACCAAAGGCTCTGGCTTTCCCTGCAACTGCGATTGCTTCAATCGTTGACCCTGAAGCTGAAGGCGAACTCTTACAAATAGTTACATACACCATTTAAGCTGAAAAACCAACTTTGCAGTGTCGAAGGGGTTGGTGAAGATGACGGCCACTGCGATCAGCAACTGTTAGATGGGAAACATATCAGAGCATGTGACTCTACCAGCTGGAGACAATGCTGAGATGGCAAACTTCTCAATAGAACCAATTGCCCGAGGCTTCCCGGCCTTCCTGGGATATAGTGCAGGGATCGCTATGAAGTTTTTGGCGGGACCACCGCCAGTCACCGAATCTGCCATGCCTTGAGACGCGGGAGTATTATTGGGCCTGCAAAATCTGAACAAACTCAACAAGCTGACTTGCATCAGCGTTTGTGTTACATTGGATTTGTTGAAGAAAAAGTCTCTTTCAAAGTTTTCGAACATTTACTGCATCCATAATTCCATATTCTCACTTAGAGCAGGCGACGATCATTACTTGAGGCTTTACCCTTCCTCCTTCCTTAAAACCCACGAGATAGTGACTGATATGATGGACGACCACGATGATATTGATTCAGCTTCAAAGCCTGCTGTTCTACCGACACCCCCTTCATCAAAGCCAAAGTCAGAAAAGCTTCCGGCAGCAATTCTGGTGATAGGCATGGCAGGCTCTGGCAAGACAACATTCATGCAGGTTCTAAAACGAATGCATGAATTTTACTAAATATTTGCAGAGGCTCAATTCCAAGATTCATACAGAGAAAAAGAAGCCCTACGTTGTCAACCTGGATCCAGCTGTGGCGAACCTGCCTTTTGGTGCAAATATTGACATTAAAGATACTGTCAATTACAAAGAAGTCATGAAGCAGTAGGCTTGAATTATCGGAAATAATTTTTAACCAAGTTAGATATACTTTGGGTCCAAACGGAGCTATTTTGACATCATTAAACCTTTTTACAACAAAGTTCGACCAAGTGTTGGAGATTTTGGCAAAACGAGCAGAGAAGCTTGAGTACTTGAAAGTTTTGATGAATATTTCTGACCGTCTAGTTACATTCTCTTTGACACTCCCGGTCAGATTGAGATATTCACGTGGTCCGCTTCTGGTGCAATTATTACCGATACTGTTGCAGCCACCTACCCTACATGCATCGCCTACGTCATTGATACCCCACGCTCCGTTTCCCCTGTCACCTTCATGTCGAATATGCTATACGCTGTGTCTATCCTTTACAAAACCCGCCTCCCATTCATCCTTGTCTTCAACAAAACTGATGTGGCTTCTCACGAATTCGCGATTGAGTGGATGACCGACTTTGAATCTTTTCAAGCGGCTGTTCGGGAGGACTCGACGTACATGGGAACTTTGGTGAATTCAATGTGCTTGGTGTTGGAGGAATTCTACAAATCCCTGAAGGTAATTTTTACCTTACATATTTAAGCTAACAATCGTAGGTAGTTGGAGTATCTGCTGTGACGGGTGCCGGTTTCGATGATTTCCTGAATGCTGTTGATGATGCTGTCGATGAGTACTATAGGTACTTTCTCAGTTTTTGGATTATTCTTGACAAAAGTAGAGATTACAGGCCGGAGGTTGATGCCATGATAGAAAAGAAGCGGTCAGCTGCAAAGAAGGAAAAGGAAGCGAATCTGGAAAAGCTGATGAAGGATATGGATTTGACGGAGAGTCTTGCTCCTGAAGATGAAATCGATTTGTCAAAGCGTACGTTATGTGGTATATAATTCATTTGTTGAACATGTTCTCTTTCAGCATCTGTCTCCTTTTCTGAAGAACAGGAAGAGGTTGACGAAGAGATTACTCGACGTGAGCTCGACATTTTACAGCAATGTTATAATTATCTATTTTATCTATGAAGAAGCAGAGACTCTGGGATTTGAGGAGCGAGACGATTGCAAGAAGAGCGATCATTCACGCGCTTTGTTGGGAAACGATGATATAGAAGGAGGTGGTGGTATGGGGGGGGGGGGGGGGGGGTTAGAGAGGGGGGTGGATTCGATGTATTTTGCTGGGAAACCATGCTGGGGGTGGATTTATTGTGTTTTTCTTGGAAACTTGGTGGTCTGCTGGGAGACATTACATAAAAAAATTTAAGAATTTCAGCATGGCATCTGAGCAAACCCTTTCTGCAGTAATCAAGCGCCTTGAGACGGCCACTCTTCGTCTTGAAGAGATCGTTAGATCAAAGGAAGGAGCTGAGGTCGTCTCTCACGCTACTCGTGATATTTCGTCCAGTGCTGCCGACGCGAAAGTGATCCCTACTGTGGCGGCTTTTGATGAATTGATCAACGGCCCATTACAGACACTCCTTGACCTTGCCAATTCGATTGGAGGACTCGTCCATGAGCAGGTCATAGAGCCTTGGGCTCTATTATTTATCAAAGTGTCTGACTTTTTCATCAGGCCTCGCACCTCAAAGATGCATTCTTCGCGCAAAGGGCTATGATTGAGATTGCAGCAAACAGCAAGAAGCCAAGCGATGTTCCCACTCTTCAGGCGCTGCTGGCACCTACTCAGAAAGAGATAGAGGCTGTGGTCACTCTTCGCGAGAAGAATAGACCCTCCGCTCTCTTCAACCACCTTTCTGTCCTTTCAGAGGGTATCCCGGCTTTGGGTTGGGTGGTCATTGTAAGTCTCAGCCCAAGCGCAACCCATGACTAATTCTTGCAGGAGCCCGCCCCTGCTCCATACGTCAACGAGTACAAGGACTCTGCTCAATTCTATTCTAACCGGGTGTTGAAGGAGAACTCTGACAAGTAAGAACTTAACCACTTTTGAAAACAACGATGAATTAATTAATGTGTAGGAAGGAGCACACCGAATTTGTTAAAACCTTTGGGACGTTGCTTACAGAACTGAGTACTTACGTAAAAAAGAACCATACCACTGGCCTCACTTGGAACCCGAAGGTATATAAATACAGGGCAATTTTTCTATTAACAGGTCCAAGGGTGTAGACGCAAAGAGTTACACGCCTTCCTCCGCTCCGGCTTCTGTTGCAGCCCCCTCCTCCGCTCCGGCTGCTTCTGCTGCAGCCCCCACCCCATCCACTGCCCCACTTCAAGAACAGGGACCCGATAAGAGTGGATTATTTGGCGCGTTGAACAAAGATGGATTGACCTCTGGTCTTCGTAAAGTTGACAAGAGTGAAATGACGCACAAGAACCCTGAGCTTCGTGCCGGTAGTGTGGTTCCTGCTGTCGAAAAGCCTGCTGTAGTTGCAAGTAAGTTCAGCCAAATGTGTTTAATATTGACAGATTTTATGGAAGCTCGCAGCTTTCCCGCGGCTGCCCCAAAAGCGCCCCCAAGAAAGATCTTGCAGGAAATAAGTGGTCAGTGGTAAGTTCTTCAAATATCAAACAAAATAATTTGATATAATTCAAGGAAAACTTCACAAATGATTCAAATGTTGTTGTAAATGGAGTTGAATTACGCCATGTGGTTTACATTTATAACTGCACCAATTCCACTATTGTTATCCGAGGGAAGGTGAATGCGTGACTCTTGTGAGCCTTCAATTACCTCAGCTTTTTATCCTTTAGTTTCCTTGTCACGGGCTGACGCTGTGTAGATAACTGCAAAAAGACCGGCGTCCTTATCGAGTCTGTTTTTCCACTGTCGACGTTATCAATTGCAAGTCCTCACAGATCCAGATTACTGGAAAATTCCACTTTGTGATGACAAGACTGATGGGCTCAGCTTTACCTCTCTCAAGAAACAATCGAGAATAACGTTGAGGTGTTCACTGCAAAGAGTTCTGAGGTGAATGTTCTCTTGGAAGGCGCTAGCGAGGATGAGGCTTTGCAGAGCGAGCCGTTTCTGAGCAGCTTAAGACCACAATTAAGGACGGAAAGCTCATCACTTCAATGTCGAGCACAAGGTTGAGTCACTTTTTTTCATCAGTTTGGATCAAGAGAGGCTATATTTACTTCCTAAATTATTCATCAAGGGTTGAAATAGTTTCTTCTTTTGTTTATCAGCTAAATACATTGGCGTCATTTATTATTTCTGCGGCTTCGGCAATTCCTTTGGCGCCCGAGTTGTCTTTGGACTAGATGTTGGAGGACTGTTTGTAGGCCCAGTAGTTGCGCTTCGTCCACTACGGACGGTCTCACAGAGGCTTACTGTCCGCAGGAGTTGATGCAGTACGTGATGGTGACGGCTTTCGGATTGGTGGAGACCCTGTATTAAGTTTGAAGAGGTGGTAGTGGTATACTTCGAGAACTTTTTGCGGGCTTTCCTATGGAAGAGGAGAACCACTTTGCGTCCGAGATCGCGGAGGGGTAAAGGCATTGGAAGGTGGCGGAGGTGCTGGTATAGTATGAACAGTCTTGGTATCACTCATGTTCCATACAGTTTCGCCAGTCTCGGTGTTATAATAGTAGCTAAGAAAAATATTAAAGGGCAGATTCACGAGAAACGGACTCTTACGAAGTCTTCATACACGATCCGGACTTTGTGCCATTTAGAATCTTCTTCAATCTCGCCTTCGTCAATAATCGCTGCAGGCCTTTAATAAGGATTGTAAAAAAGTGCAACGCACCATGAAGCAAAGCTCAAATTGACTCACATGTCTGGCAGCTTATGTTCTCGGAAAGATTCGATTGAAGGAGACGACACATCAGATTTTTGCTGTTTCCGAGTAAGATTAATTTTGATGTTCAAAACGCCTACCTAAAACATGAGAGTGGTTGGAGTGAGAGTCGACCGCAGGAGAACTTGAATCAAACTTGGCTCTCTCGGTAAGGGCTGCATTCTCAGGTACAGAAATGGAAGGTTGCCGTGATAAGACCTCCGTGTTATTTGGTATAACTTGATGTGGTAGTTGGATTTGCCCCGGAACTACTTCAACCACAGGCTTAGGAGTTATGACACTGCTCACAGATCTTGCCGCGCTTGGAAAGCGGAAACGGCAGATAGTACATTCATAAAGCTCCTGTCGGCGACTTATCGTAACCACGATTTTCTCCGATCACGCCTTCATCTTGATTAAACCTTACACGTCGAGGCGAAGGGGATCTTGATCCTCCCGTATGATCAGGGGAGCCTAGTACCGAAAGACTATCTGATACGTTGGCCTCTTGAGTTGGAGCATGGCTACTTTGAGGAACAGCGGGAAGAGGCCTCCGTTCAATACTCGCATTTTCGACGTTCACAGCAGGGTCTCCTTCCATTTGTCGAACTTCGCTGGGAGGTTCAGGAACTAATGGTGACGAACCAGGATGATGCCATTGAGTCAGTCCTGTGTGCTCATTAAAAAAGTAGATCATTCCATTCGGCTGCGTCAACTGAATCCAACCCTCAAAACCCTCAATTCTTTGCGGAACAACTTCCGCAACACTATTTGATTCTGCTGCAGAGAGTTACTCAAGTGTCTTGAGCGGGCATAGCTAGCCAAGGATGCTGCAACGCCATATCTGCGGTCAAACGAGTTTTCCGGATCGCTATCCAAAAGCTTCGAAAGGAAATCCTTTGCTATATAAAGATTGAGCACATAATCTTGACAGACTCTTATACCTTCACTTGAAAGAGGAGGTCCCTCAAAAGTTAACGATGACTTTCGGCCAAAAGGAAATCCTTTCTGCTTAGGGATCACAGGAGGAACTCTGCCTAGTAGGGCTTTAAACGCGACAGCGCCGGCTGACCAAATGTCGACCGGCCTGCCATAGGTTCCTTTTCCCACCTCTGGGGCCTTAGTAATGAAAAGGTAAGTATATGTCTTAACGTGAGTTCTCCTACCATAAATCCCCTGGTACCTTTGACTCCGCTCAGACCGCTGTACCCATTTTCCGAAACGCATATTCCAAAGTCTCCAATTTTGAGCCCATTAAGATCGTTCCGATCAACAAGCATTAGGTTTGCTGGTTTAATATCGCGGTGGCAGAAATAGTTTTTATGGATAATTTGAAGGCCTTCCAAAACCGCCCGAATCATAACCTTTGTCTCTTCCTCGGAAAGGCATCTTTGGTCTAATACATCCCCAACGGTGCAAGCGGCTCTGAAAAAAAAGAATTACGCCACCAGAAGATAGTATGCGAAAACCAACCTTTCCATAACAAGGACAAATTGATCTTCATCATTGAGAAAAAAGTTCCTACTCAAATTGGAAGTCTTTAGCGTGATCTCACACTATCATCGCAAACGTACCTGTAGTTAATGATACGGTGAGGTGCGGCGTGCGATAGATCCTTAAGCACAGTAGCTTCTTGTTTGACACGATGGTTTCGCTCTGAATCACTAGCGTTCTCTCTCTCTGTCATCTTCATGACGACAGGCTCATTCGTCTCTTGATCCAGGCCTAGAATGTGCACACAGGATGCAAGTGGTTAAAGGCAGCCTTTAAGATAAAACAGGCATGAAAGAGAATATATCATCTAAGCTTACCATACCAGACATTTGGCATGTCTGGACTAACCCTCTTCTGAGGCCAGTATCGATCGGAGGCCATTGAATTGATCAAATGGTGCGGGATTCTGTGTTGCTGGAATGAAGTGCCTTTTTTTTAGTTTATAACGGTATCTAGGGGCTGCGACAAGCGAAAGGCTGTGTACTAGTAAGTCACGTGATCTATGCTATTGATGTGTACCACCATGGTTTTTGATTTTTCTGCCATTGAATTGTTAGTTCGAAACTCCGTTGACCTGGAGGCAGTGTGCGCTGGATCCGAACAGTCGGCATGCCTCAACACCACCTGTGCGTCTCAAGATTCCTGGAGGCCATTGACGGTGATATTCTTAATGGGGCCAGGGCTTGGGGCAATTGGGTCACTACTGTAAATCGCATTCCGGATCCTATTGATAGGGTGAGGCAGCTTGGCGATCATCGCTTAAGGACTCTGGCCTCTTGTTGATTTTTTCCAGAGACCATGGACCATGTAAGAGCTTGTTTTAATTAACTTTTTATTGGATCTGCCTTGTATTCTCATGTATAATTATTACCAAAAAAAAAACAGACTCCGCCAAAACCCTTTCCAGTTTAAATGAACCTCATGCCATTATCTCTAGCAACCGGTGTCGATTCAAGGATGCAATATCAATGCTGCACGATGTTAAAATAGCATCACTGGCCGTGGTCAGAAAAAACGATGCTTTTGCCACTCGCGGTATAGTCGATCTCGTTAATGACAGATATCTTGGGGTTGTTGCTCAATCATCTATTATATGTTCTAAATCGACCCCGGCTTGCGAAAAGATTGAGAGGTGGGAGAGAGTCATGATGCAGCTGAGCAAACGCTCCGAGGAAATTTTCGTTATGAATTCTGGGTGAATTTCTGAGCGGAATAGCCCCCTTTAGGAACCTTCCGCTGGACATTACTCTCACTAGTATGCATCAATTCAAGAATCAGATGTCGCCGCCACTTATAGTGTGCTCCGCGATGGTGGGGGCTTTTCTTCAATTGGAAGGGAAATCCGTGGCGGACTTAAGTTTTCTTCGAAAATATTTGAAGGAGACACTCCACGTCCCGCTATCCGAATCGAAGCTTCTCTTTGCATCGCATTAAGCTGCACAGGCTACTTTGAAGACGCGTCTGCCATAGCATTCATTCGCTATGGGCAATGATGTAGATCTCTTGCCCTCTCCTCTCGACCTGCACTGGAATCTAGGATTAGAAGAAGTCCTTACTTGGATGGCAGCAGATATTTATCTGCAGGATCAAAGAAGGATTTAAATCTATCTGTAGATGAGCGCCGTTTAGCTCTCGAGGTCTTATGCAGATGTTTGGGTAGAAAGGGAAAAGGTTCAACGCGCAGCAGATGTGATTAAGACATTACTTAGCCACCATTCTCTGCTGGACAAAAATCTTGTGTCAAAAGTTATAGATTCTGATGTTCATGAAGCTGTTATCTTGGCCCTAATTAGAAGCACCAACATTTCCTTGGATAGCTCAACGCAGCGCTTTCACAAATCACCCCTTCAAGCAGCCGAGGATTATTTATCCTTTGTAGAGATTCAATCTCAGAATGGAAAGAACTACAGGCCGTCGAGGACTATCTTGCAGAAGTTTGTGGAAGGATACGCACGCCTAGGAGATCTTTCTTCGGCCGAAAGGTGGCATCGCTACATGCAATCGATAGGACTGAACCTTGATGCGTGGGGATTTCGGGCGCTCTCAGACGCAATGATGAAGAGTGCTGTCAGGGGATGGCGTTTTGGGGAATCTGATGGGTCAGAAGCGAGTTCGAAGCCAGTGCCCCCTCTTCCCTCTTCGGCGCACATTCCTCCCACTGTGTCTGTAAATATGAATGCAGCCTCCGGGTCCAACGGCGAAGATGCAGTCGCATCTCTAACTTTGCGGGCGCCTTTAGGACCAAGTGATGTTTGTGATTATATTTTGTCATCAGCCAAGCAAGTTGGTTTGGGGCCACCGTTTCCTGCACCTATTGTTTCAATCCTAGCGAAAGGGTTGTTCTCCGTTGGCGATATCGGTCGCGCATTAGAGCTTTGCAAGCTTTCAAATTCGTCGATTCGGTGGATTATCCTTCCAAATGCTCATGATAAAGCCCCAAAATACTTGAAACGTGAGGTTGAGAAACTCCTAGATTACGACTTCCACCTTGCCACAGTTCTGTTGGAGGGCTTATTCGCGAATCGGTTTACCAAAGTTGCAAATGTGGTGGCAACCATTATTGTGAAGAGAAAAACGTCCCCTGTGGTGGACAACATTCTCTCTAAGCAGCGCAGTATTACTGCACAGAGATTATCTGCAAATGTTAACTCGGTAAACTCCGATCACAAATGTATGACCCACTTGAGGGGCCTTCTCTCCAAGAATCGTTTACAAGAGGCAATGAATTTCTACTCATCACTGCAACCAATTAATCAGGCCAAGTTTTTTGTTCAAGAAGGGACGCTAGGCTTAGGAGGATGGTCACTAGAAGTTGCAGCTCTTCATTATCGCATGACTGGAGTGGTTGTGCGAGCCTTGGCCAAACGGGGCCTTCTTAGGCAGGCAATTGACATTTTAACAACCAGCCTTCGACTTGATCCTTCCCATCAAGAGAGTATTGAGGAGCGATTCCACCGTTTGACAATTCGTCGCCTTTGTACACTTATAACACCTGTAGTGAAAGGATTTTCCACTAAGGGAGATCTATCTAGTGGGCTTAACGTGTTCAGGCATGCCCTCGTTCTGGCACTTCGATCGAGTCTCGCTCGACCGGACTATCTTATTTCTTCCTGCATACTGGCGATTTCCGATGCAAGACTGATGATGGCCCTTTACCAGGGATATTTCTCTTTTCGATGGAAATGTTAGCAGCAACGAGGCAGCATGATCAAGCGGGAAGAATAGATCCTATCGCCATCTGGCGTCAACCTAAAATCTCGTCAAAGTATTCGAATGGGATACACTTTACTAGTTTTGTTGCAGCTCCTGCCAAAGAATGTGACTCGGTTGCGCCTAAGCAAGATACAATCGTCTCTTCTACTGGAGTGCTTCCTCTCTTTGACAATGAAACTTTCGCAGGAGCCTATGTAAGCTCACGTCGGAAAGACGTCTCACCTAGAGAAAGGTTCTTATCTGATCTCACATCCTGCCTTAATGGTGTGTTTGAATCTGTTGGGAAGACTCATGCTGGCTGGGCGAAAGATAAAGATTTTCCAACCTTCTTGCGCATAGTCTCGCGCAAATTGATGCGGGACGCGGATGCCGGATGTATCCTCTTCCATGCGCTTCAAGACCAGGAAGATGCTGCCGGAATATGTTTTGCCGACGCTGTGTCTGGATCTCCTAACGGAACGCTGGACATTGATCCCAAGGCGCTTGTGGAATTGCAGAGAATGTATCTGCGTTTAAATAGAAGTGAAAGCGCCAGTGCTATAGCGAGTGAATTGGCAAAATACCGCCTTCAGTCGATGGAGCTTTTCGGGCCAACAGCTGTTGTAGAAGAACTTGCTATCAGATCATGTGAAGATCAGGCAGGATTTAGGCCGCACAGGGTGCTGCTACCTTTTGATCGTTTGAAAGAAGGTGGGCGGCTTGCAGATTCGGGGTATAACATAATGTAAATATATTTATCACGTCAACGTCTTTGTCTTGACCGTCGGTCTTGATAGCGGTCTGTTGTTCTCCGCTTATTTCCTGTCTTGTAGCTATCCCGGCCACCACCCTTTCTGTCATCCTTCTTTAATTCATCCACATTCCCTTCTTCAATGGAGGTAATCTCGAAGAGTTTTTTCCAATTGCGGTTATTTTCGCTTCCGTACTATAGCAGATATTAGACCAATGCGCATATCTATACCAAACCTTGCCAAACTCTTTTTGGCTGAACCTTGGCATTGATATTAATAATTCCTTTTGATATTCTCTCTCCCGACGAGTTTTTGGGCCAAACGAAACATTCGCCTGTGAATTGGCGGGAGGTTCTGGCGGAGGTCGATCTGGGACCTTCACCTCCATTTTCCTGCCACGAAGAACTTTTCCATTCATGTTGACCATTGCGTTTAAAGCATCCTGCTCAGTCTTAAATTCTATAAAGCAAAATCCACGAGGAAGTCCATGTGAAGGGCCGGTCTTGTGCCAGAGGAAGTCAATCTTGTGAATAGCGCCCCATTTTTCAAATTCCTTCTTCAGCATGAATTCTGTGACAGTAGTGTCCAGATTTCGAACAATGAGTCGCTTGTTTCCAGCTTCTTCCGCAACCGCGGTCTCGTCTTCCACTAGCTCTGGAGTTGCCTCAATACCATTTGCCCACAACTGCGGTCTTGTTTTTTGCATTCCCAAAAATGGATTTCTTAAGTGGATATGGCAGCGAAAGTGATGATGACAGTCAAGTGCAGAAGGAACACACTTCCAAAAATGCTGCCTACTCTTTTTTCGACAGCTTACCTCCGCTGAAGTCCGATGCAAAGAGGTTGCGCGAGGAGGCTACTGATGGCACTGAGAAACGGAAGAGAGTCCAGATCTTTGTAGATCTTCCAAAAGCGAGGCCGAAGGTCGAGGAATTGCCTGAGCCGTTGAAGAAAGAATCTCTTAAAAAGGGGTTGTTTGCCATTCTTCCACCTCCCAAAGCGCCCTCGAAGCCAGTACCCGACCCAAACACATTGGGGGTTTCCTCAATAAAGTCGTTCATCCCACTCTCAGTCTCGAAGAATCGAATCTCTACAGAGACTGGGTCGGCATCAGAGTCAAGAAAGGGAACCATGGCTGCAGAGAATTTGGTAGAGGATTCATCAGATTCATTCTTTTCTCTGGATTTTAGCGAAGCCACGGCTGGAGAAAGTACTGGCGGGTAAGTCGTCCCAAGCTCGCCATGTTAGACGATGGTTGATGTACCACTGCCTATGAACATGCCGGCAGGCTCTTCATATAACAGCTGTGAATATAATGATACAGAGCATGACCATACTGCTAGTGGCAGTCAAGCACCAACGGACGAGATAATTCAATCAAGAGATGTGGGTTTGATGCGCCGAAGCAAGCGGGGTCAAAGGAAGCACCTATACAGTTCCTTGAAGTTTCCCAAACCGAGCAATTAGGGGACACTTGGAGAATGGAGTCGCAGAGGAACCTTACGAGAGACAGACCGAATATGGGCAGTTTGGGCAGCTTTGAGGTTTGGCCACACTGTCCCTATTTTTCCCTCTATCAACTTTTTAATTTAATAATAAGGCTGCGAAGCCGACGTACATGGGCAAGAAGAGGCACAACATTATGGCGTTGGCTTATGATGCGAAAAGTATGTGTTTTTTTCGTTTACGACATCTTTCTAACTGACGTAAGTGCGTGAGGCTGAAATCGCGGATGCTTTTGCGTTGAGAAGGGCTCAGAAGAGCGCATCGCGTGCCAAATATGGATTTTAAGCCTCAGACTTTTGGCGTGTAAATAAACAGTAAAAAATTAGGAACATCGAGGCAATATTTGAAAAAAAGAAAACTTTCTTCGAATTACCATGTTTGCAAGAGTCTGTGGATTGCTGTCAGCAAGCCAAGTGACCTCCCGGTTCCAGATCCTGCGGCCACAGATTCGATTTCTTACTTACGAAAAGAAGTCGAACAGTGATCTCCCTGGGTACATCCTTCCAAGGCAACGGACAAAGACATCATGGTACAAGAAGATGCTCAGGTTAGACCCGATGAACAGTTGACGTTCTGACGCAAAACTACTTAATCGCAGATGAAGTTTTTTAGAATGAGATTTGGAAAGTCGGGACAGAGGCCGAGACAGCCTCGGTATGGAAGGGATGATGGCGTTGAGCAAGATGAACTTATAATCCGCTGGTTTCGTTCGTTCTTAAACTTGTTATCATCTCACTAATATAGTGTATACCAACTCCTTCAGCGCCTTTCATACAATTCAGTCACCCTCGCTTACACCCCCGCCTGCCCCCCGCTTGCTTGTCGCTATCAGCTTGTACTCTTGTTCTAAACAGAATAAAACCGCATGTATTTAACGTTGTAAATTTCAGGCCAAGGTCACATACATGTAGAACAAGTATACTTACATGAGTTTTTGCCTCTATTCCCCAAAGGAGAGGTAGGGCCACAAATACATTAAAGGGGGAGGTGTAAAGTAATGATAAAGGGTTATAGGCGTTATGGGGCTTGTTGTCGTCTGCTGATCGCCGAGGAACTGGGCCGTGGAGAGGGTGCTGCCTCCCTTCACCTGATTGATGCAGCGCCATAAAGTCCCTGTTCCATATAGTGAAGCAATTCGTGAATACGGACTCTTTGACTAGATCTTACGTTCTTTACTTTGATGATGACAGATACGATGAATAGAAAAAAAATGAGGTGAGTTAGTTTTGATAGGTGAGAGGGTGTGATGGAGTGATGATGAAGGATTAGACATACCGAACTCGCTGGCATGGACACACTAGTGAAGACAGCCGCTTGTCCTGCGTTAGAAAACCGCATGTCACCAAATCTACTTTGAATGAATCTACTGTAACCCTCAAACGAAGCAACTTGTCAATGCTAGGGCTAGGGGACACCATTGACCGATCTATGTCAAAGGACAGCATGGACATTGACAATGACGAAGTAATCTCATCCAGAAAGAGACCCGCCTCTCAGGACAGTGAGAGCAGTTATAAAAAAAGGTCTCCCTGCAAAAGAACGCCAGGAAAACAAATGGACCACCTTCCGGACAACGCACCATTTCATCATTCTTCCAAAGGAAGGACGCCTCTGTATCAGCCGTGAAGCCCACTCCAATATCTCCTAACAAGCCATTCGAAAACATGAGCATCTTTGCCAGCAAGAATGATGCCATTGTGGAGGATAAGCCGCAGTCTTCTCCATTGCGACGAGCATTGCCAAAATCCGATTCGGACGATGATCGAGACACTGTTTTGATGAAGCCGAGGAAAAAATCCAAACGCATCATTGAGGATGAGGAGGATGAGGAGAAGCATCCCGTACCAAGCATGGAAGTCGACATAAGAAATACAACTCAGTCAAGCGTGGAATCGGTTAGGTTTGGTAAAAATCGTGATGCAAAACCAACCCTTGTCACAGAAAAGCTCTGGCCCCAGCCAATCCTTTACACGACGCCACTGCTAAAGCGAAGATCCGTGAAAGGTTCTTAAGGCGTTTTGACATTACCAACACTACTGAAGACGAAGATGGTGTCAATGCTGAGGATGAACGGGAGGAAGTTGTGTTAGCTCGCATGCAAGCCGAAACAAAGTCTCGAAAGTCTGCAAAGAACATCAAATACACTCCATTGGAGCAGCAGTACCTTGACATCAAGAAAAAGCATCCGGATTGCCTCCTTGTGGTAGAAGTAGGATACAAGTTCCGTTTTTTCGAAGAAGACGCATTGGTATTGTAGCATTCTCGTCATCTTTTGTTTAATAATGTATTTCAAAATTCGTGTAATTTAGACGGCCTCAAAGGTAATGATTTAAACAAAAGTACCTAATAGAGATTAAGTTTTGAATATTGTTGCTATAAGGATAAGAACATGTACGGCGCATCTATACCAACGCAAAGATTGAATGTTCACGCGAAAAAGTTCGTTATTGGTGTCCTTTTCGTCACTAATTTTCCTTGTAGACTCGTTCAACTCGGATATAAAGGTATCTGAATAATCGGGGGTTTTCTTATTCTGGTACAGTTGGCATCGTTCGACAAACGGAGACTGCCGCAATCAAAGGTTTACGAGATAGCTATGTTCTCATCTAATTTTCTAAGCTGCCGGTGACAACAAGTCCGCGCCATTCCAACGAAAATTAACAAACATATATACGCGAAGGAACATATATGGATGATTTAGACACGGAAGATACTTTATTGAAGTTCAGCCATCATATATCTGATGTGCATATATGAGGAGCCAAGCAAAGATGGTGACGACAAAGCCATCATCTCGCTTCTTGTGAGGATTCTCGCAGAATTTCTGAGGAAATACTGACTTCTTTTAAGGCTGTTCAACTTGGGACAGGTGAAATTGTCTATGACTCTTTTGTGGATGGTGCACTGAGAAATGAGCTTGAGACTCGGATGCATCATTTATCACCAGCCGAGATTATTTTACCTCTAGAAAAACTGAGCACTTTGACTGAACGATCGATTGAATATTGGTCGACACGGTACATAGATGATTTTCTTAATTTGATATCAATATTTAATAGCTCTGGTCCGGACGGAGAAGTTGTCAGAATTGAACGTCTTAAGGACGCTTTTAAAAATGCGTCAGACGGTATAGCGGTCGAAAGATTCCTACTTACATTTACAGCACGCCAAAAGCTTCACGAGTTTTACGAGGCTCAGAAAACAACGCTTCAAAAGCATCATCAGCAATTGGTTTGCCCTTGCTGTCAACAAGAAACTTACTTAAAGTAGATCTTTTTGGGTCCATACTTTTACTACCTGACGCCGTTATTATTTGCCTCAGCGCACTGAGGAACTACTTGACAGAATTTCACCTGGAACATGTTCTACTTTTATCCAACTCCTTTACTTCTTTTTCATCAGTCGGCCACATGGTTTTGAGCGGAACTGCTATGGAGCAACTTGAGATTTACCGTGCAGCTGGGCAAACAGAGGATAGGGGGGCTCACGGAAGTTTGCTTTGGATTTTGGACCATACACAAACCAAGTTTGGCAGTAGACTTTTGCGTAAATGGATTGGAAAGCCTCTGGTTAATGCAGAGTATGGATTGCTTCATAGCCTGGTGTTTAAAACTGATTATTTTGAAGAAAGTTGAATGCCAGAGTTGCCGCAGTCGAAGAAGTCCTAAAACTTGTGGAAGATGGTGATGTTTACATTAAGAAGTTTAGGGGGGTTTTAGCTCAGCTACCAGGTTAAGAAAAATATTGGTTGGTTATTAACTTATTAGATCTTGAGAAGGCCTTATCTCGCGTTCATTTGGGCCGGATACCTCCATTAGAACTCTGCAATTTTCTTGTCGCGCTCGAGAAAGCTTCGATATGCTTCGTAGATTTTGGAAAAAGCATATGCTCCCCTCTCCTTCAAGAAATTCTGAGTGAGCTTCCAACTGTAAAGCCAATATGCCAGGAATATCTTCTACAAATGAATGAAAAGGCGGCTAAGAGTGGCGATAAAAGAGACCTTTTCGTTGACGAAGAGAAATATCCAGACATTACTAAGTTTAAGAAAGTACTCAAACTCAAGTTTGCTTTGCTTAACTTTCTAGGAAATAGAGCGCATTAAGAAAAATTTAGAAGAAATTCTTGAAGGCGTGCGGAAAGAACTTAAGAAGTCCGATTTGCAATATGCAACTGTGGCAGGAGTTGAGGTTAGAAATTTATGTATAGCAACGTAAACCAACATCATGAAACCAGTATTTGATCGAAGTTACAGCAAAAGCTTCGAACAAAGTGCCGTCGGATTGGGTGAAAGTTAATAAGTAAGTTATACTCACCAGAAAATCCTGACGTCTTAGCACAAAAGCCGTCTCACGCTTTCACACACCTGAAGTTCTGGGTAAGCACCCAAAAGAGAAAAAAAAAAGGCTTTATTTATCATGCTCATTTTATGTAGAGGAAATGAGAAATCTAGAGTTCGTTCGCGAGCAGTTGTCGGCCGCCGCTGAAAAGGCATTTATAAAATTTACAGAGTAGGCTCTTACTACGTTAAACATAACTCATTTCAATCACACTTCTAAGAGAGGTATCAGAAAGTTACGAAGAATTTAAACAAGCCATTCGTCACATTGCTACTTTTGATTGCTTGATGTCATTAGGTAAGATAAACTAAAAAGAAGACTTAATGTTGATGTAGTTATTAGCAAGAGTAGCAGGTCAGCCGGGTTATGTTAAACCTATGATTGTTCAAGAGCCCATTATAGAAGTTACAGAAGCACGGCATCCAATTGTGGAATCCCTTATGCCGACCTATGTTTCGAATGACATTCACCTTAACGTGAGTTAAGAATTTAATCAAACTTCTAATAGTTATTTCAGTCCGAAGAGCGTTGTCTTCTCATCACTGGGTGATATATTCTCCTTGAGGAAGTAAACTAAAGGCTTTGTTTTCTTACAGACCAAATATGGGCGGAAAGTCTAGTTATATTCGACAAGTAGCATTAATTGTAATTATGGGGCAAATCGTAGGTACTAAGTCGTTGTTGCATTTTTTAAAGCTCTGTAGGGCTCTTACGTGCCAGCCGCTTCTGCAAAAATAGGCATCTTTGACGCTGTCTTTACTCGTATGGGAGCTTGCGATGATATTTCAAAGGGGCAATCTACGTTTATGAAGGAACTTTCGGAGACATCTGACATCCTTCGTCAAGCGACACATCGATCTCTTGTGATTTTGGACGAACTAGGAAGGGGTACTTCTACCCACGATGGCACAGCTATAGCATATGCGACGCTTAAGTACATGCTTACCGATATCAAGTGCACCACACTTTTCGTCACCCATTATCCTACATTGGGTTCTCTGGAAGAGTCCTTTTCACCTTTGTTGAAATGCTGTCATATGGGCTTTATGGAGCATGAGAACGCAGAGAGTAAGTGTGCCTTTATTTCAGCCATCTAATAGTTGTAGCTGGAGCAGTTATAACGTTTTTGTACAAATTAACAAGCGGGTTAGCAACAAGATCATACGGGTAAGAGTGATCCCGAAAGAATAATATCCTAACAAACAAGTTTAAACGTGGCAAAATTGGCTTCACTGCCAGACGATGTGATCGCAACGGCCAAGGTGCAGTCTGAAAGAATTGAGCATATGGATGAAGACCACAAGTATGAGTCCATGTGAGTAATTTTCGACTCTCTTCATAGACTTATCACATGCAATAGGGTTCGAGTGCGGAAGAGGCTTTTTAGTGAGCTCTGGGGCAGCCCGCAGGCATCAGATTTATTGGATATAGTACACACAGGCCCGTGAAGGGCTTCACCTTTTAGCTGATTACTTATAAATCAATAAAAGCTCCTTAAACTCGCCAGCACCGTCAACCTTCACCCGCCTTGACCAACAAAGAATTAGGGTACCGAGGCTAATTCTGACAAATCAAAAAGCCTCAGTTCCATCACATTCCATGACAGAACTGAACAGTGCCGATACCCATAAGCTCCTGGTAGGTCAAAACATAGCTGGCCATAGGCTAAGACTTAGGGTAATGAATTTTTTGCCGCTGGGCGGTTTACGGATGCAATAGACGAATATTCGAAAGCGATCATTAAAAACCAAGGTAAAGATCTCTCTGCCTACAGTATTACTTAAAAGGAAGTAATGCGATATACTTTTCCAATCGAGCAAACTGCTATTTCAAATTAGAAAGGTATCAGCAATGTGTTTCGGATTGCGAGAGGGCCACACAGCTTGATTTCAAAATATGTCAAGGCGTATTATCAATGGGCCAAATCAGCAGTGAATCTGGCGCAGTATAATGAGGCGCTCAGCTGTTTACGCAAAGGTAGTGTCGGATTTTGTTGAAGGCTACTGATCCCATGTGAAGCGTATAATTTGGGGGTGGAGCAAGGAGTTCCTTACATTGAAGATATTGCGGCTTTGATGAGAAAAAACTAAAGCTAAGAAATGGGAAATGGAGGACGAGAAAAGAAGAGAGACGAATTCAGATATTTACAGGTATTTGATCGTTTAGAAATAGCCGTGACCTTTTATGGAGATATCTACGCACACTTATCGAACGAGATCGTCAAAAACAAAAGGCCCAACTTTCTTTTGACGATCGTGAGAGCCGGGATGAAGTTGATCAAAGTTTTGACGATCGTTTATCCCAACTTAGCGTTCTAGTTGCTATTGCCGAAGAGGATGCAAAGGTTTTGAATAATTTCTTAATACTCAACTTATTAGATTGAAAGAAAAGGGAGGTTCCCGACGCATTTATCGGCAAGATTTCTTTTGAACTGATGACTGATCCTGTCATAGGACCTTCTGGTATCACGTAAGTTGATTTAGGATGCTTTTTTTTTCTAACTAAAACCATATCAGTTATGATAGATCTGAGATCCTGACCCATTTGCGAAAAATAGGGAAATGGGACCCTATTGCTAGGACACCCATGACGGAAAAAGACTTAATACCTAACCTCGCATTGAAAGGTTTTTTTGATAGCGTTATTTTTTTTTAATTAATCTTGTTTCAGAGGTCATCGATGCTTTTTTAGAGAAAAACGGTTGGGCAGCCGACTATTGATATACGGTGCCTTTACCGATTAATGTAAATCTAGTTGGTGGCTTGTGGGTGTACATTACGAAGTCACGACTATAGACCAAGAATGGTGCCTGGATTCTTGTTTCGTCAAAGTTTTAGGATTTAAATCCTGTTCGGCTCTTTATTAGGAGGCAATCTTTGGGATGTTTGCATATATACCTCATTGTATTTAATAAAAGAAGGAAGAAAGGAAGATAGTGCCAACTGTGCCTCAAAACCATTATTTTCTGAACGTTTTTTCTTTTTTGGAATCAACTTTACTGGAATGGATTTCGTTCTCACGGTTGCGCACGTTGCAATCTCAACCACAGAACATTAGAAACATTTGTATTCTAGCCCACGTCGGTGAGTTTGGAGCGAGCATTAGCTGGTCTAACTGGTTTAACGTCTATAGATCATGGTAAAGTTGGAACATGCCCAACACTGAATTGATAACATATATAGGCAAGACAACATTATCAGATTCCTTATTGGCATCCAATGGAATAATTAGCTCAAAACTAGCGGGAAAGGTTCGATATCTGGATTCTAGGGAAGATGAGCAGGAAAGAGGCATTACTATGATGAGTCTTCTGGAATATCTCTTTACTTTAAGATCATTCGGCGTCTTGTCGCTGGCGGCGAAGGTTTGATCTCACTTTAACTTTTGAGGTTTGATTGTAACGAAACTGTAGAGACGCAAGAAGAGCAGGAATATCTTATTAATCTTATTGATTCCCCCGGCCATGTCGATTTTCTGCGCTACATAGTGTCGACAGCCTCGAGGCTCTGTGATGGTGCATTGGTTTTGGTAGACGCAGTGGAGGGTGTTTGCACCCAAACGCATGCAGTACTTCGCCAGGCGTTTACTGAAAACGTCAGGCCGGTTCTGGTTCTTAACAAGATGGATCGCTTGATCACAGAGTTGAAGATGACACCCTTGGAGGCTTATCAGCATCTCAACAACATCCTTGGACAGGTTAATGCCATCATCGGAACTTTTCATACAGAGAATTTGATTGCGGATGATGCCCGACAATATGAGGAGGCAAAGGCGCAAAGGGAAGCTCATAAGGATGATGGTGCGGAAACAGCAGAATGGGTTTTGGAAGACAGGGACGATTCGCATCTTTACTTTTCTCCAGAGGCAGGCAACGTAATTTTCTCAAGTGCTATTGACGGATGGGCTTTCAGGTAGGATTGCATTGGATTTATTGACGTTTTTAATCTGCTTTTGATGACAGAATAGACCAGTTTGCTGCAATATATGCGGCAAAAATGAAAGTAAAGGAGTCTATTCTCAAAAAGGCTCTTTGGGGCGACTTTTATTTTGATCCTAAAACTAAAAGAGCCATTGGATCTCAAGGGTTAAAGGGCCGAAACTTAAAACCGTTCTTTGTGCAATTTATATTAGACAACATTTGGGCCGTGTACGATTCTGTTTATGAGTAGGATTTGCTGTTTGCCATGTCTGATTATGACCTAGAGATCGGACAAAACTCGAGAAGATTATTACAACACTTAATGTCAAAGTTCTGCCACGAGATTTAAAGTCAAAGGATGGTAAAGCTCTATTGGCCTTGATCATGAGTCAATGGCTGCCAATATCCTCGACAATTCTTGTGACCGTAGTGGAACAGCTTCCTTCTCCTATCGCCGCCCAGACCACTAGAATACCAAAGATTTTGGGCTCGCCTTTAGGCGGAACCCGCACCGACTACTCCAAGCTTGAATGACGATACTGGAACTCTCTTATGATATGTGATGCAAAGACTTCAACTACTATTGCCTATATCAGCAAAGTATTTAGTGTTTCAAACGATATGCTGCCTAAAGGAAGGAAAGGGTAATCTTTCTGCAGATCAATTACGGGAGCGGAGAAGAATAGCGTTGCTTAAGCAGGCGACAAGGCCCGGGGTGAAGATGTTGGACCTGAAGGGGAAGGGTCTGCTGAAGTAATTTCCACTTATGACATCCAAGATGGAAACGACACTGCAGGATACGTCAATGACGAAACTCTCGTGGGCTTTGCGAGAATATATAGCGGTACTATAAAAGTGGGACAAAAGATCTTTGTGTTGGGTCCGAAGTACAATCCGTCAAAGCCCACGGAACATTGCTCAGAAATTGTAGTTCAGCGCCTTTTCCTTTTGATGGGAAGAGAATTAGAGGACTTGGACGAGGTTCCAGCCGGAAACGTCTTTGGAATTTCTGGGATTGATCTTCATGTTTTAAAGACTGCAACCTTAAGCACTACTCAATTGTGCCCTAGTTTCGGAAAGCTGACGGGTGAAGCACCAATTCTTAGGGTTGCACTAGAGCCAGAGAATCCTGGTGCGTTATATCACTGGTAATTTATTTTTAAATGTTTCGTAGGTCAAATGGCGAAATTGGTACATGGTCTTCATCTCCTTAATCAAGCAGATCCATGCGTAGAAGTGTTTCTTCAGGAGACAGGTGAGCACGTCATTGTAACTGCCGGAGAACTACACCTCGAGGTAGGTACAGTAATTTTGAATCTCAGCCAACAGTTTTCTCTAGAGATGTATCAAGGACTTGAGAGAGCGATTTGCAAAGATCGAAATTAGCGTCTCTCAGCCTATCGTACCCTTTCGCGAAACCCTTTCTTACCAACCAGCGATTCAATCGCCATCTGAATCGGTAAAGCAAACAAAAGACAATATCAAAGAAAGCGTCAGTGACGAAGAGGACCGAGGTACTAGCTATTTAAAGGAGGATGGAGAGTCTGGAGAAAAGTCAGAAGAGAAAACAACATACCCGGTGGGAACTGTCGTTGTCTCAACATCAAATCAACTCGCTACCATCCGTGTACGGGCAGTGCCACTCCCTCGTAACGTCATTTCGGTTCTTGATTCTCACGCGGCAAGCTTGAAACAGCTTATGGAATCTGGAGATGTCAAAAAGAAAATGCGCGCAAAGCTTGGGGAAGTTGCAAAAGTAGTTGATGATCCTGCTTTGCACAGGTTAATCACAGATCTCAATGAAGCGTTTAAACACGCTTCGCAGGACTCAGACCTGATTGATAAGGAAGTTTTTTCAGGCGTCACGGAGAGGTACATATAATATTATTCCTTAGGCTAATCAATAACAGAATTTGGGCGTTTGGACCACGGGATGTGGGGGCAAATATTTTTGTGAATATGCTTCAGGATGAAACGTAGGAATTTGGTATCTATCACGACATGACATATTATCTTTTTTATCAATAAGTAAGGAAGGTAGCGATGAGGTCGACGATGAACAGGATGATGAACTACAGAGTGGAATGCAGACTCCTCGAAGTAATGCTACAGAGGACGAGACCCTTCAGAACTTTTCGACCCAAAAAATATTGCGGAGCGTTGAAAATGCGATGCGGACTGGTTTTCAATTAGCTACATCTGCTGGTCCGCTTTGTGCGAGCCTATGGAAGGCGTGGCTTTTTTCTTAGAAGAATTTAGTGTCAAATCGGACCTTTCAAATAGTAAGTCAGCTCTTAGTTATTGTTTCAGATACTCACTTCACCCTTAGCGAAAGCTCTCGGTAGCATTTTCGGGATTGGTCATAGCTACTATGAGAGATGCATGTAAGCAAGCATACCTTCAGTGGTCGCCAAGGCTCTCATTGGCAATGTACTCCTGTGACCTTCAAGCACCTGGTGAGTGCACTGTTGATTGTTCTTTTTTCCCCCTTGTATCCTACTTTTCCAGATCTAAATTTAAGTAGCGGAGGTTTTGGGTAAAGTTTACGCTGTGTTGGCAAAGAGGAAGGGAAGGATTCTATCTGAAGAATTGCGCGAGGGAACTCCGTTTTTTCCAGATTAAAGCCCTTCTTCCCGTCGTTGAAAGTATTGGATTTTCTGATGGTAAGTTAAGTCAACTTCAACCCTGAGAGTCAACGAACCTATCTAACAATTATTTTATTTTCTCGGCTGCAGATATTCGAAAGAGGACCGCTGGTGCTGCGAGCCCGCAGCTTATTTTCCACGGGTATGTTGTTTACTTCATTGCCTAACTGACTTTTCTCATTTTTAGATTTGAAATTTGGACCAAGATCCATTCTGGGTTCCCAACACTGTGGAGGAGCTTGAGGACTTAGGAGAAAAAGCTGACCGCGATAATCTCGCTAAGAAGTACATGGAGGGCGTTAGGAAGCGAAAGGTAGAATTTGATTTATGGAAAGGGCGCGTTCTTAAGTTGATCTTTGCGTATAGGGCATGTTTGTCGAAAAGAAAATTGTTGAGCACGCAGAGAAACAACGTACTCTCAAGGTGAAATGAAGGCACGAAAGAAGCTGCCAGTCCGAGACCGTTTACTTTGACGCACAAGTGCAGGATGGCCTGACACCACCCATAAAACATTAAAAATAAAAATAAATTTTTTTGATTCGCCCAAAAGAACACCGTCCGACAAGCATTCACAAACCCTCCCCAAAAAGAAGTCAATTTTGAATGTTGGTTCTGTTCAACGTGGGCTGCAATTCCTACCAACATTTTCGCTTTACCATCAACACCACACGATCAATCCACAGCCGGTGCCAATCTTGCAGCATCATCGAACATTACGGTTGCTCTTCTTCCGCAACTCTTCATCAGCAGCTTCACGAGTCTTGACGCAAAGCTCCAAGATTAGCTACTCTGCTTATCGCATCCGACATTCGTCTCATCGTCTATTCTTTCCAAACATATCTTCCTCGACTTCATCCTTCACCACCTCTTCAAAGATGATGGGAATTGATTGGGCTTCTTACGACGAGGAGCAGGTGAGAAATACTTTCTCTCATTCTTTATAGACAGTCTTCCTAATTGTCGGCTATCCCACTTGACGGTTTTTTGCGGCCAAATGCCTTGCACACTCATTGCTATAACCATATTAATCACCATGTCCATTTTATCACACAGGTCCGCCTTATGAGTGAAATGTGCATTGTCGTCGACAAGGATGACAACGCCATAGGTGTTGAGAGCAAAAAGAACTGTGAGTATTTCACATCAACCGTCGTTGCTTGAAGTCGTTATTTACAATAGTTTATCTCGAATGTGTCTTCAGGCCACCTCATGGAGAACATTGACAAGGGTTTACTGCATCGTGCGTTTAGTGTCTTTTTATTCAACGACGAGGGCAAGCTCTTGCTCCAACAACGTGCCGACGAGAAGATCACCTTCCCTGCTTACTTTACAAACACTTGCTGCAGCCATCCCCTTGCCGTTCAAGACGAGCTCGAGGAGGAGAATCAGATGGGTTCGTTCCTTTTCTGGATGAGAAGTGGTTCTCTAAACACATGTTTGATTAGGCGCAAAGCGTGCTGCCCAGCGAAAGCTTTTCCATGAGATGGGAATTCCTGCTGAACAGGTTCCTTTGGAAAAATTCCAATACCTTACACGTATTCACTACCTTGCTCCTTCTGACGGACTTTGGGGCGAGCATGAGGGTGAGTTTATTTTTTTAAAAACTACTGGTTTAGTTGCTCCCTACTTACTCGATTTTATTAAGTCGACTACATCTTCATCGTGAGAGCCAACGTCACCGTCAACCCCAGCCCGAACGAGGTTAAGTCGGGTCAATATGTTTCCAAACCCGAGCTTGAGGAGATGTTTGCTGCCGCTGGTATGCAGTCTTTTTACCCATTCATTTACAGCAGTATTTTATAGAGACATATGAAACTTACTTTCACCTTTAGACAAGGACGAGATCCTTCTCACTCCCTGGTTCCGCCTGATCGTCAAAAACTTCCTTTACAAGTGGTGGGACAACCTTGAGGACCTCAGCAAATTCCAGGACGACAGCGAGATTCATAGGCTTTAAGAACCAGTTACCTTACCAAACTCCCCATAAAATATTACTTCGACTCCTTTTACACTTTACACACATATCCTTCCTAAACTTCGTTGCCAGGGTGCTCCTGGCATTTACAAATTTTATAAGATTTTGACCCCAATAGATATATATATCTTAAAATGCTGTGTATCGCTTCCCGCACAGGGATTCTCAATTCAGTCATACTCGTCCGTCAAAAGCTGAGCAATAAATCACTCTCCGTCTTCTAAAAATCAAAACAACCCCAACAACTGTAAAATTAGAGAATTCACTTTTCTCCCGATTTTCCCTCTCCAAGTTATTCAGCACATTAAGCACATTCGTACTTGGCATAAAACCCATTTTCGCAGACTACCATCGAAATGCAAGACGCAGGCGTAACGTCATAATGGAGGTTCAGCATCTTCAAATCATTCTACTTTTCTCCAATCCCTCAAAATCTGCGTCCTCCAGCCCCAGCAGACGAAGCAGAAGCAGAGGCATCTTGGACGCGCATGGTCTCAAGACTGGAAGGGAGTCGGGCATTCGGGGGACGGTTCTCCAAGTTCACAAGAGCGTCAGGATCGCCTGATTTACAGATTTAGTTGTTGCATGTAGAACTGGATTATTTTTACCAATTTCGTTCCAGACAAAGGAATCGAGTCGGACGGTTTCAGTGAATTTGTAAAGTTCGCAGAGAACAATGACAGGAATATTGGCGTCCGATGCCATCATAGCGACCAAAGCGGTTCCGGCTCTGGCCATGACAGCACCATTGGAAAGAAGCGAACTAGCGCCGAGAATCAACTTGGTAACCTGACATATAAATTAGTATACAAATTAAATGAGTGTAAATCCTACATCCTTGATCACGATGAAAGACTGTTTGAAAGGATGTAGGTGCAAGAGATTCCAGCGTCCACAAGACTTTTCAGTAGAATCCTTCCTGAGGATTTACAAGACAAGAAAGCGTTAAAAAGAATAAAAAGTAATGATATTAAAGGTAGAGACCAACCTTCAAGCTTGGGCCTTGAATCACACACAATGACTCGGAATGCTATACCGCTCGAATGGGCTTCCAGCAAAAGCTTTTCAACAACAGATGATCTGAAAAGAATAATTATCAACTTAAGGTGCTTGAATCTACAAATCTAAAATAGCAAGTGGATAAAAGAGAAATGCACCCACTTGGAATAAACAAGGATAACATCGCCGTTGCGAATCTTTTCATGCAGTTCTGGATAATGGCGGAGGCGGCCACAGTAATTTTCTCTTTAATAAAATCATCAATCCAGTTGCGAAGAGATTCCTTGACCTACAAATATGTAAATAATTTACATGCATTGCGGAGTGTGAATCGAAAAAGTTGTAAAAGGGCATAATAAGAGCAAGGAAGAACTAAAACATCATACATCCTCATCCGCCTTGTCAATGGAATTTTTTGTAATCTCATTCTCAACTGCCTGATTGCCGTCTTCATACTATCAGCCAACGACCTTGTAGTCGTCAGATAATCAATCTGTTTCCCAATATGCGACGTCAAATGCCTCTGCAATGACGTCCCCACAGGTGTAACATAATCCGAAATCACCTAATAAACTTTTAACTTTTAAACAAAAGACCTTGTAAACCTTTTTAAAAGCCAACAGCATTGCCAAACACCTTGCATTCCCTCCACAAATAATATGGTCGGAAAATTGCAGCCCCAAATTAATGATCGCAGGATGAACCTGATTCTGACTCCTCCATTCCGCGAGAGTCGTGTTCTCACGCTCGTATTGCGTCAAATGCGATAATAGCGGGACGGGACGGTGATCTGATTTTTGAGGGGCTATGAGTTGCTTTTCTTTAGGTTGGTTGGAGCGGTGTTTAGCGTTAACTTGCAAGTGAGGGGTTGAGGGAGCTGTTGGAAGTCCAGGTGCTGTTGGTGTTGTGACGGGGTGGGATGCGGGACGGTCTTGAGGGTTTGAAGTTGCAGGGAGCCACCGTTTGGCCCGGAGGCGCCGGGCGGAGCTCCAGCGCGGGCTTTTTTCTCGGCACGTTGGCGTTCCTAGAATGTAGAGAGTAGGCTGCTTTAGCATAGTCTCAAGTACGCGATGATGGATAAAACATAATTCATTCGAAGATGGGGATCGATAGTTGACTGGTCAACTAAACTTCATTCGTCATGCCGTCCAGGTTCCCTTCAAACAAGGATCGTTGATCCAGAAAAGCTATATGAGCGACAGGCAATGTCAAGCAACCCATTAGAACAATGCCACGGCCATACTACCCCACCTCACCCCTTTCCTTCAACACTACCGAAATATCCCTTTTCTCACCTGGTACTCCCTCCGTTCCGCCTTCGTCATCTCCTTCATGCTCTTCTTTGGTCCTCGCTCGTCCATCTCATTCATTTTTTCCTTTCGTCACAAAAAAAACTTTGCGAAGTCATGACTTCTTTCAAGAGCGATGTGGCGAAAAAGCGGGTCAGGAATCGGAGGCTCCTCTTCATAGATATGGTGTTGAAGGGTGAGAAAGGGAATTGGATGCAAGAGGAAGATTTGAAGGAGTTTGGGGATTACTTTTCGGATGAAGTGTTGAAGAGAAAGGTGCCAGCGTTGTTTGAGTTTTACATAGGTAAGTCTTTTTTTGCCACATCATGCGATTGGGAGCGAAGGACTGGAGGCTGTTTGTCGTATGCTTCATTCCGCCATTCTTGACACATTGATCATTAGCCTTTTATAACATTATCTGAACAGGTCGCCATGTCCCCGAAAACGAACGACGCAAAGCCTTTAATCATTCCATGTCTCTGGTTGAACGCATGTACCATGACATTGACGAATGCCATCATCGAGATACCCTCGAAGTCACCGCAGCAAACATGATGGACGAAGACGAAGACAATGAAGCTGACGATGAAGAAGAAGAAGATATCATCGACGGGGGCGGACTTTCTGCAAGTCTTCCAGCAATGACATTGGCGCATCAAGCTACGACCGCAATGGATTATGGCCAAGATGAAGATACGGAGGAGTTTGATTCAGACGATGAAGAGGGGAAGGCACTTGCGAAAGCAAGGAAGGAGGCACGGAAAGCGAGAATGGCTGAACTTCGAGCAATGGCGGCGTCAACATTACCTCTTAACACAGTTGCATCTACATCTTCAAATCGTTCACCTCAAGTCTTAAGGCCACCAACTAACCGTCTGCAAAACGCCGTTGTACCCACCCCTCATCTTCAACCTACCCCTACACAAATTACCCAAATTCCCCGCTCCAACCCTTCCCTTCCCCCATCCCAACCTACAATCTCCTTCAAGTCCACATTACGCCTGCAGACCGTCTTGCCCTCCGCACCGACTTTCACCGGATTGTTAAAGAACGTTTCCTCGCTGGTCTCGACGAGGACTTTGATTACGTCCGTGTCGACTCTAACGAGGCCTTTGACGATTTAGGGCAGATGGAACGGGATGCTGAGGATGCGTATTTCGATGATGACGAGGATGCTGGGTGGAGGTTGGAATTATCGGGAGCGGAGGAGAGATCGAGGTTCGGGAGGAGTATGATTACTGATTGAACATTTTCTGCGTCTGCGTTTAAGCGCATTGCTGCCGGCTTTCTGCTTTAATTTTTTACCCTGCTATAAGGTTGCTTGTATATAAGCCCACTCGCCCCTTTTTTTCTTCTTCCTCTTGTAAATATAATTAAGTTTGAATGCGTTATGCCTTGAAAAGCGTGATAGGAGGAGACAGAGTATATCAGGCGACACGCATAGGACAGCTCATAGGACAGCTCATAGTTACTTCTTCGTCATAAAAACAGAGTCTCACAAAGCAACTACTTCAACGTGTTTATTCGCTTTGCCTCAAAAGTTTTTTATTGTTTTGGTACTAAGACGTACTCAGAACGAAAGAATTAGAGTGAGATAATGTACAAGGGAAACAAATAGGGTAGTAAGTTATCAGCCACATAAAACAGAGAAAAACATGGGTGTGAAATCTCAAAAGCGACGTAAATGGGTCCCCCGACTATTACGAGTCTAAGCTTTCGTTTTCCCTTCAAAAATAGCCGTCAAGCCCCAACCAAAATGCGCTCTTGATTACTTTGTACTTTTAATTTGAGTACTGTGATCAACAGAAGAAGATCCAACCCCGGACTCTTCATCTTCGTGCTTTTTTCGCGAGTTGCCGTTGTTCCCCAGCATGCTGTTGGCGGTTTGTTTGTGGAGGAGGATGTCTTGGTGTTTGCCGTTTCACGCGAGGCGATGAGCATGTTCTTTGTCATTAGGATGTCCAGGAGGAGGATCATGGGGAAGGAGCCTTTGACGAGCCAGAGGAAGGAGTTGAAGTTGGCAAGGGTTTTGAGAACGGGGAAGGGAGTTGACCGACCACGACAACTGAAGGGAAGCGAAAAACATGTTAGACGTGACAATGAGAAAGAATTTTCTGAAGAAAAAAAAGAACTCACTGGCCAGAATGTTAAAGAAAATAATTGAAATACGCGGAATGGACGAATTCATGAGAGTCATGATCATCCCTTTAGACTCAGTGTTACTGCTGGTCCTTTTTGTCACGTGATCATAGACGTTCCAGACGAGCAAGAACAGGATGATGAGATCAGCAATGCCCCACACGAGGAACGCGTAAGAGTGAGCGGAAGCGATAGCTGGGTTACCAAGAGCGTTGTTTGAGAAGCGGAGACGGCCAATGTTGACCCTGAGAGCAGCAAAGATGACCAAGAGGATGGCCATGATGATGGTGAAGGTGCGACGGAGGATGTCTGAAGTAAAGATGACGGAAGTTTTGATAAAGGAGTAGTAGACGGTCTGTAGAGAAGGATTAATGGAGTTAGCACGTTTGGTTTTTTTAATGCGGCAAGAAACACTGGGACTAGAGGAGTTGTAGATAAGACAAGCCCCTTCCCAACTAGATTGCTTCGAACCTCTTCTGCAGAAAGAAACAAAACCGAGAATATGAAAGATGATGAGCTCACCGTCGCTTCGTGAACAATCCAATTGATCTCGTTAAAGAGAAGGAGGTAGGCGAGCAGGGGTGATGAGTTGAGCACTGCTGATGCAGTTGTGGGGGACGGCGGAACACATTCTCTCCGTGCTGCAATATAAGCTGTCTCAACGAGTGTACCGATGAATCCAGAGAGGCCATGTGCAAACTAAAACAACGTGTATTGTAAGAATGAAAATCATGACGTGCAAAGATGAGGTGAAAAATTCGGAACACTCACCAGCACTCTCCACAACAGCTCTGCCTAAGAAAACGAGAAAGAAGAGGAATGAAAAGAAACAGATGAGTATACGTGCAGGGAGCAAAAAGTAATAGATATTTCGTATGTGTGCTATCACGTACCTTTGAGAAAACGTAAAGCAGTAAAAGATCAAGAAGCACCCCACGAGCGAACTCCACTGCAACCCCCCGACACTGCAATCAACCAGCACTGGTCAAAGGTGATTTCGCTCATGATGATCGATCGATACGGTAGAATAACAAAGAGAACGAAATGTAAAAGGGGAGGCTGGGAACGCCGTGTTCTTTTTATACGATCCCAATTGAAGAAAGAGGAACCAGTAAATCAACTAGTCAACTTTCGGGTGAGAAAAACTGAACGTTTCCTATGTGGGATGTCGCTGATTTTCAATCTGTTGTGCCTCCTCCCGCCATGATTCAATTGAAAACAAAGGGATTGCACCTATTAATATCCAAAATTTATAATTACAAACTTCAAGGGACCTAAACCCCCTTACGGCGGGGGACCAATTGGATGTTATGGCAATCTCTTACCCAACAAAGCCGCCTCATAGCACCCAACTTTACATTATTCTTTGATTCACAGGTATTTTGTGTGGGAGGTTTGCCTTTACACGCAGAGCATGCGCCGTGTTCATCGCATACAAGCTTCCCTTCGATCCTTTCTTACATTATATGGTAACGGTAAATCTTTCTCTATGACTCACGTCCACAGTGGTCCCCTGTAAAATCCAGCTCATTCTTTTTCTTATGTGCAGTCGATAGGGGTACGTTGCTACCATGGAGGCAAAGATTTACGCAAAAATCGAGAGCAATACAATCATGATTTGTATCGCAGATGCTCCTCAGTTGCACCTGTATATCTCTATCAGTCACGCTTATTAAAATTAAATAAAATTCTTATTCATAAGGGGAACCGTAACAAAAATGACATGCCTTCTCAATATAGCACTCTTCGGTTTTTGTGCTTATGTGAGCTCGAGGCCGACGGCGTCTGCACGATCGTCTGCAATTATGCAATGATAATTTTTTCGGATATCGATCATGATAACTCATAGAGCCATGCGATTAAAACGCCTAAAATATAGACACTTTGCCTCTTTCATTTGTCCGTACACTGTTTTTTTTTTCCTCTCCCCAATTATGCACAAGCATTAGCGTCACAAGTCAGTCCCTTCACCCTATTTTTCTCTTTTGTGGTAAAGTGAGCATGTATATATATTATCGGACGACGCGACGAGATGATGATGTGGATTTAAATATTTGTTCTAAATCGGGACCAAACGTCGTGATGGATCGCAAACCATTTTTGTTCACTTCTTCCTAAAAGCTCTTATATTTGATCTAGTATGAATCAGAAACACGTCCATTTAAATTTCTGTACGATTTTATGTACTTATGTGAGGTCGTAATTGATAGAGTCAAAGAGTTTTCAGAATCGAGACTAAATCGATAGATATACCTTGTTAATCTTTGTCTCAGACTTGTGCAAAAAACAGAAGAAAAACAAAAAGAGGAAAAACCCTGGAACTTTGTCTACATAAACTTTTAAGTTTCATTGCTGGATCAATCCAGCCTCAGAAAGCCTCGAACGTGACGCGTCCTGTAACCAAAGGGAAGGTACCCCTGGTGTTGATCACTTGAGGAGTAACCAAAGTAAAGTTACTCCTGGTGTTTGATCACTGCAGGAGGAGTCCCATAACCAAAGGGAAGGTACCCTGGTGTTGATCACTTGAGGAGTCCATAGCAGTGGTCGAGGAGAGGCCGCGGGTTGATGGGAGATTTACGACGTCAGAACGCGTCCGACACGGCTGCCCTGGATTTCCCGTCAGCCCGTACATCGCTTACCTTGTGTAAGTCATGATACAGGCTTCCCTCTCCTCCTTTATCCATCTGACACAATAAACACATAGGTACGGTCATTCTGTTTTTTAACATTAATTGATTCTGTCCTTCACAGTATCTTTTTTGATAAGGATTAGAGTAGTATGCTACATGGCCAACGAAAGTACAATCGTCGTAGTTGAAGTATTCGTCAAAAACAAACTATATTGATCCCACTGCAAAAACGGGGTATCATAACACCTATTTATTCTTAAATTTGCTCCACGTATCGAGTACATTATAGATATATCACACAATACCATTCTTTTCTTTTTCTATTACATAATAAACAGGGGGGAGACCTCCACATTACCGTTTTCCTCGTCGTCTAACACCAGTAAGGTACGTGGCAGCTCTTTATTAGTCCCAAGGATGTCTTGCCTTTAAAGCGCCTCGATACTGACAACCAGCAAGCATTGTGGCCGTTATGAGTAATGGCACTTATGGCGTTCCATCAAAACCATGCAATTTATAAACCATCCACGTGGGCGGCGTGTAATGAAGGTGTGTGTATCAGGAAATTAAAATAAAACAAAAATAGGCGGCGTAGCATGAAATTCGGCAAAAAGACAGGGTTTTATTTTCTTTCGCATTAACAAATTAACAATGATGCTTTTAATTGGTACTATGAGATTCAACCAGAAACTTAATCTGTACACAAACAAGAACCATAAAAAAAAAAGGGGGAGAAAGAATATACACGATGAAATGAAAAAAAGAGGTTCTTTCACTTTTTCCCCAAAAGCGTATGTCGGGGGAGTTTTTCATCTTTTGAAATATGAAAAAAAAAGTGACATGTTGAGAGGGTGTTTGTTTTTTTTTTGCCTCGCTCGAGAGAGGGGCAAGGGAGAACGTCTAAATTGTAACGAAAACAATGGGAGGGAGCATGTACAGGGAGTGTGAGAACTCGGTAGAGACTAGAACAAAAAATAGGCGAAAAAGAAACGTAAAGAGATTACAAAGAAACGTCCAAAAATGTAAAAGGAATAATAGAATTGGGTTTTCTCGTCGCAGCAAGGGAGTCCAAAAGGAGAGATCTACCTCCAAGCGCTTCCTTCTCTTTAGGCCAAGCGCTTTGGTGTTGTTGGAGTTGAGGCGGGTACCGTTTTTCAGACGTGAGAACGACGGCTGGTGTAGCGGGACCACCCCGTGTTGAAGCACCCGAATACGATGTGGACGAGTTGGAGTGGTAACCCGAGGATTGGTAAGAAGCAGCAGGAGCCTGTGTATGCGCAGACCCGCCCGCGACAGGATGCACCCTCGACTCTTGTGCTGGGTACTCTGGGAATGGCTGATGGAACGGAGTTGGTAACTCTCGGCACCGGAAGATCCGTCGGTGGTGTCTTCTTCGTCAGTGGGCTTCTTGCGGGGAGACGAGGTGGCGTTGTTGCCCCAGATGCCGTCGGCACGGTTTCCGGTACGTTTATGGGAGGATGATTTGTCACGGGAGGAGATGAGCATGGTTTTTGTCATCAGGATGTCGAGAAGAAGAATCATAGGGTAAGAGCCTTTAACGAGCCAGAGGAAGGAGTTAAAGTTCGAAAGCGAGAGTGAAGGGTTCTGGGTTGGCCGACCACGACCGACTGAGGAGAAAGACAACATGTCAGTAAATAAGGATGGAAAGATGTGTAGAAAGGGGAAGGGAATACTCACTGGCCAAGGTGTTGAAAAAGATGATGGCGATACGCGGGATGGAAGAGTTCATGAGGTCATGATCATTCCCTCGACTCGGCATTGTTGGTCCTCCTCTTGACGTGATCATAGACGTTCCATACGAGCAAGAACAGGATAATGAGGTCAGCAACTCCCCACACCAGGAACGCGTAAGAGTGAGCGTTAGCGATGGCTGCGTTGCCGAGCGCGTTGTTTGAGAAGCGGAGACGACCAATGTTGAACCTCAGGGCAGCAAAGGCGACCATGAGGACAGCCATGATGATGGTGAAGGTGCGACGGAGTGTCTCTGAAGTGAAGATGACGGATGTCTTGATAAAAGAGTAGTAGACGGTCTATCATTACAAAACAAGTGGCTGGTTAGTTGAATGTTGTCCGATAATAATCAAGAAGAGCAAGTCCGATAGGACAATTAAAAAAAAGAAGAGATGATAAAACAATAAAATAAAGTAATAGACGAGAGAGAGAGTAGAAAGAAGCAAAAAATAAATAAGCAAAAATAAAATAAAAGAAAAGTTAAAAAAACAAAAACATAAAAAAATTAAATTAAAATATTTCTAAAATTTTCAATCCCTTTGAATACTAAATATTTGCTGATGAAAAAGGAAACACAAACAGCCTCGCCTCCCAGTCCTGTCTCCCCCATCGAGTCAAGGGGGGGTTCCTGTCCTCCTGTCCTCCTGTGTCCTGCATGAACGATCACATTCACCACCAACCACCACCAATACCACAAGCACTGTGATGTGATTACAAAAGACATCCAATCCATCTCCAAAATATTTACATCTATCGGAAAGATACGGAAGAGCCTGACAGATAGCCAGCGCCTTTCCATCATCAATAGGAAAATACCTGTTCACAAAAGACGCTTCTCCAGGTGGGCAGAGCAAAAAAGTTGGCAAAAAGGACAGAGCAGACAAGGCTGCACACGACACCCAACCATGAACCCTACACCCAACCAACCAACCAAACGGAAACCCTTCTTTCATCCAAGAAAGCCCATCTCATGGTCGCGTGAGCCCCGTCTTTCTGATTCCCAAGCAAAAAATAAAAAGTGGATGGAGACACCAGACAAGATGGAAATAAAGGGATAGAGTGGAAGCAGGGGGGCGGAGAGAGATGATTGAGAAACTAAACAGCCGCCTGTCTATCAACTAACCGTTGCCTCATGTACAATCCAGTTGAGCTCATTAAAGAGAAGGAGGTAGGCGAGTAGAGGAGATGAGACGATGGTAGCGACGGCGTCTGTGGAGGGCGAAAAGGCAGTGGATGAAACACATTCTCTTTTTGCTGCAATGTAGCCGGTTTCAATAAGGTTCCGAGGAATCCAGAGACAGCGTGTGCAAACTAGGAATTTATTTAACGTTAGAAACGATTGTTGGATTAAAAAAGTGTTATAAAGTAATGACAGTGTACAAAGTACTCACCAATACCCTCCACAAGAGCTCTCCCTAGTGAATGAATATGAATAAGGGGATGAAGAATGAGTAGAGAGTAAGTATATATTCAATGAAGAAAAAAAAAAGGGAATATGAAATGAGTTTTAGTATTTACCTTTGAGAATGTAAAGCAGTAAAAGATCAAGAAACACCCGACAAGTGTGCTCCACTGCAAACCTCCCGACACTGCAATCAACCAACACTGATCAAAGGACATTTCATTGATGCTCATGATGGACGACGACATCCTTCTAATCCTTTTATCTCGTTTAGTTGCGGGTGATGGTGGTGGTGTATGAACTGTGAGGTAAAAAGGGGGAAACGGAAAAGGGAGGGAATGACAGACTTTCTTTTTATATTTATTTGTTTCTCACTGACATATGTACCTCTAATAATAATAATATTCCTAATATAATATGTGTGTGGTGTGCAGTTGTTTATTATTAGTATTAAATCCTTATGGACACAAAAGAATAGTAAATAAATAAGGGTTATAAAATAAAATAAATAAATATAAAAAGACAAGGAGAAAATAAATAAATAAAAATAAAAATGAAAATATAAATTAATTCATTCATTTTAATTATTATTGAACACAGCGCGCCTCTCTCTCTTGAGATCAAATAAATTAATTAATAATAATAATATTAAATATTTAAATAAATATTATAGTATTTCAACCCCGTGATCATTATTATTTTTACTTGTATGGTATTATTAATATGTAAATATGAAAGGGCTTTTATTATTTACAATTTAATAATTTATTTAATGAAGGATCTCATTCTCTTTCATTTCCTCCCTCCCTCCCTCCCTCCTCCCTTCCTTCCTTCCTTCCTAATATTGTATATATCAATAAAATATAAAAATATTAATAATAATAATAATAATACTAATTTAATACAAACATTAAAACTGCGGATCACCCAATATTATAGTAACCAATGAATCCCACGAGCCCCCTGACAGACAAACTGACTGACATAAATATAAACAATTCCTCAATAAATAATATATTATTTATAATATTTTTATTATTTTAACAACAAAGTAAATATGAGGATAATAAATAATAAATAAATTTAATCCCCTTTGCCCAGACGCCTTACTCTCGCCATATAACAACAAAAACACAATGCATCTGCACCTAAATACCTATCATGAACCCAACACTTAAACCAACCCACAACCCACCAGATTCATCGTGGGGATAACGGGGGGAGTGGCGAAGGGGCATGTTTCGAATAATCCATCTTCCAACGTAAACAGTAAAAAATGCCTACTAGTTATTTAAAATGCTCAAAAAAGACCCTGTAACTTTTCATCAACAAATGTACCTCAAATCATAAAAATAAAACCCTGCGCCTAAAACCAATAATCTCATTCCACTAATCAACTTTAATAAAACAATCACAGCTCAAAAAATAAACAAGATATCCTAAATCCTCCACGCCTATACAGCAATGAAAAAAAGAAACTTGCATCACACACAGTCCTTCCTTACTGCGCAAGACTGAGCTCAACAGCAAACGCAATAACGGCTTCGGTAAACTTGGCAACGTGATCAAAATCAATGTGAGTGACATCGTCGTTGGTGGTGTGAATACTGCAAGGTAAACAAAAAAAAGAGTAAATATCAGAATCCATCAGTAAAACAAAGGTTGAGAAGAAATTTTGTTTCTTACTAGGGAGAGTGGTCCTCAAAGTCGGCCTCAAAAGTAAAGGCAGAGGCGTAACCAGCCTTGGTCCACGACGCGTGGTCAGAGCAAGCGTATCTAAAATAAGCAAAAAATGGAAGAAACCGGTTAAAAAATTTCTCTTCATAACCCCATTTTACACCAAAAAATAGCAGGTGGAACTCAAAACAGGTGCCAACATCTTATTTTCGAAATACTACTACTCACCCGCACTTGGTCTCTTGGTACTTGATGCTGGAGTAAGTAGTCACAAGTGTCTTGACGAAGCTAGTCATCTCCTTGTCGGTGAAATCAGTGGCGAGTGCGATAACCTCCTCCTTGCCCTCGGGCTTCCATCCAGTCATGTCAGCGTGGAAAATACCAGCAACGGCGATGTTGTCGGCCTTGTACTTGGCCACCACCTTTTGGGAGCCAAGAAGACCACCCTCCTCGGCAGCGTACCTAATTAAAAAGGCAATTAAATGAAGAGCCAGGACAGAGGGGCGTAGTTAATGCAGTTTTAGCTAAATTTCATCTCTCAACCCATAACCGATAACAGAAAAAAACCCATTGCAATACGCGCAGCAAGCAAATTAAATAAACAGAAGTTCTTACCAGTGGAACTCAATGGGACGGAAGGGATAAAGCCAGAGTTGAGAAGGACACGGTAGGCTTCAAAGACGGTGACAGAGCCGGATCCATCGTCATCTAATGCGTGCAAGAGAATATCAAGGAAATGGGTTTAGTAAAGGCTTTCACATAAGAAAAAATATCGAATTTTTCAAAGAGACTCACCGGCACCGGGGCTGCGACCCCACCAAGGGTTCCACTGGTTGACGGCTAAAACAAAAAACAAAAAAAAGCAGTCAAAACGCGTCCAATGATACTTTAACTAGTCATGTAAAGGAAAGAAAACAAAACACTTAAGAAAACTCACAATCTTGATGAGCGCTCACAACCACAATAGGAGTATCTTCCTTGGCGCCACTCAAAGCCTCCACCCTGGCAATAGTCGAAAACTGCGGCCAAGGGTGATCAAACTTCTTCACCGTCACCTTGACCTTATCCGCCTTTGCTCCCAACTCACTAACTTGATCAAACAACCACTGCGCGCTCTCACCCCCTGAAGAACTCTGGTAATACCTGTTCTTGAAGGATGTAAATTTCGTCAACCACGACTCGAGATGGGTGGTGGAGACGTTGGCAAAGAGGGGCTTGACAATGTCTTGTTGGGTGGGGGTTGTAGGGGGCTTGAAACGGAGGGGAGGGACAAGGGAGGAGGCGGAGAGGTCACCGTCGGTGACGTCCATAAACTTTGTTTGCGTGCGGATGAGGTTGAGAATCTAAGAAGAGGGACGGTGGTGGGGATTGAGTTAGTGTGGTTGTGGAGAAGGGGTATCCCGCTCAAGCTTTCGATATAGGACAACGCATCGCATCGTTATCCATTCCCTTCCTCCCATAAAACATCCTATATAGCTCTTCATTCACTGCATATCCGTAACTCCAACCATCAAACGCAATTCAACATCGCCCAGCATACCTCATCCTCCGTCATCCACCTCGCATCTCCCTCAGCAGTAGAGATGAGACGGAACCCATTCTCCAAGAAGAAGTCAGTATCTAAAGTCGAGGAGACTTTATCGTCATCTTGAACGAGGAGTTGTTGGCCGCGGGGGACCGAGACGGCTGAAGCAATGGAGGCGCCCGCAAGGGCGATAAGAATGGTGCGGAGGAACATGATGGGTGTGCTTTTTTTGCTGAAATGTATTTCAAACTAAAATTTCGGAACGGAGTGCTTGTTTTTTTCATGGTGACGAGCGAAGCTTTTCTAGAGGCATAGTCATCGAGGTGTATCGCGTTCATATGGATGAAAAGATGACTCCTTTAAAAATATTCGAAATAAATACAAGTTATCACGTAAAGTGCGCGATGATGATGTTGGGCTCTTCATTGCTTATTCAGGAAGGTTATGATATTTAGAAACAAGAGCATGGATGGGGGATGGATGGATGGAAAGAACAAGTTGGGTGTGTGAAGAGTTTTCATGATGAAAAAACAGACAAGAGCAAAGAAAGATTCTGACGAGAAAAAATCCTTTTACGTATATGTGTACGATTGACAGTAAACAGTTTCATATATCCCGCCCATCCATCCATACATCCTAGGCACCTCTCATATAAAAATCAGCAAATACTTTCATTCTACAAATATAAAAATATAAATATTCATAAGTCTCCTCCCATTTTTTTAGACAGAAAAGACGCGATCATCCGATTCTCCTACAACTCTGTCCAGCATTCGTTCCTCTTTCAAGATGTCATGACGTTTGGAGACCCATTGCCTTCGATGGAGTGGTTAGAATTGGACAAATCACGTGACACAAATTGAAGGTGAGTAGCTGCGAGTCACAACTGCCAAAGAGTTTGTTTTTGTCCGTAATTTCATTATATTCTTCCATCAGAACACCATCCCTACTCCATCCCATTCCCACTTTCAACCTCATTCAGCCTACCAAACCATTGGTACAGTACTTCTTTAACGTTGAAAAGTCGTTGAATGGGTTGCGGTGCTTCCACTCAACGTCAAGAACAAGTTACAAGAGATACTACTGCTCAGCCGTCTCCATCCCTCGAGCAAGGCAGCACTTCAAAAACAGAAGTTGAGCCTTACGTTATCAGTGTTGAACAGAAACAAGATTTAGAAAAGGTGGGTATCTGTGCGGATGTTTGTGCAGTCAATACGCGCTTTACTAGATTCAGCAAACCTTTAAATTAACTTTTCATGGTCATTATTGCTCATAAACTGCGTTTCTTAGCAACCTCCCGTTGAACCCTTCATGGCCGCGAATATTAACAGAAGGATGTCGCTTGTCGGGCAGTCGCAGGAAGTCTTCCATGCGAACCAGGTGAGTGCATGCATGCGGGTGGAGAAGTAAATGATCTTTTTATGCATTTCCTTCACACCATGAGCATGTCATGGATAGTTGGTCTAATGAATTTCATAGCACCTCACTGAGAGGAAGACAAAAATTGTGGGGACCCTTGGTCCCGCATCTTTCCCAAGATCAAGGAACTCATCATCGCTGGTAAGATCCTTTTTCACGACCAATTCCTTAAACACTTTCACAGGTGTGAACGTCTTCCGTCTCAACTTTTCCCACGTCTCCGACCCCGAGACCCAAACCCCTATCATTACGAAAATCCGAGACGAGTCCCGAGAACTCGGCCTCCCCGTCGCGATTCTCGGTGATCTCGGAGGTCCCAAGATCCGTTGCAACGTTTTTAAGGACGGGAGCATCGACCTCGCTAAAGGTCAAACCGTTGTATTCAAACATTCGGATGAGCCGGGGAGTGATGGAGTGATCAATACGACAATTCCGCAGATTGTTTGGGGGTCGAGGTTGGCCATAGGATATTTTGGATGATGGAGTATTGCGTTGAAAGTTCTCGAGAGAGTGTCAAAAGAGGAGAGTGCTTGTTGGGGGAGTCAAGTAAGAAGGGGATTAATGTGCCTGATATGAAGGTATGTTGTAGTTGTTAAAGGTTTGTATTTTTTTATTGAAGTTATTAGGTCGATCTTCCGGCACTTACCGACAAGGATAAGGTTGATGCTGCATTTACAAAAAGAGGCTGGACTATATTGCTCTCTCTTTTGTTCAAAAGCCTGAGGTAAGCTTACAAATATATTCATTCATCCACTAAATGTTGACTCCATAGGACGTCCAAGACCTCCTAAACTATTTTGAAAACTCCAGAAGAGGAGAAAGATGCCACCAGGCCCACGACGGCCGCCGACGATCTCGAAAGAAAGCCATATTAGCCAAGATTGAAAAACCTCAAGCCTCGAATCTATTGACGAGATTATCAATGTTGCAGATGGGATAATGGTAGCAAGAGGTGATTTAGGAGTGGAGTGTAGTTTGGAGCAATTCAAAAGACGTTGATTCGGAAAACGAATGCGGGAGAAGCCGGTTATCACGGCTACGCAGATGTTGGGTGGGTTAAAGGTTCGGGTTAATCGTTTCACTAATATATTTTTTATATATAGTCTATGATCAATTCACCTGAGAGCAGAGGTGAGCGAAATGCTGATGGGACCGATGCGGTTATGCTTTCTGCTGAGTGTGAAGGGCAGTACCCTATTGAGACTGAGATGGTGAGTGTTTTAATACACCCGTCATGTTCTTACATTTTCTTCTTTCTTTAATAGATGGCATCCATCTGCAGAAACTCGGAAGCCGGAAATGCGATCATGAACCCGAAGCACATCAACACGGCTGAGCTTACTATTTACAGGACTATGCATCAGCGTCGCAAGATTTCAGAGTTTGCTCACTCGATCGCTGATGCGGCTACCGCCGCCGCTGATGAGGTTAGAACCGTCTTCCCGTCAAAGTCGCGATTCTTACCTTATGTCACCTCTGTCACTATGTTTAGGCCAACGCTACCGCCATGATCGTCTTCACCACCTCATCCGAGATGGCCGTCTTTGTCTCCAAACGCCGCCCCCGCATGTCCATCATCGCCGTCACCCCCACCACTCCATCTACCGACGTCTCGCGCTGTTTTACGGCGTGTACCCCGTCCTCTCACACGGACTCCGAGTGACGATTGGGAAAGGCAAATTATCCAAATTGAAGAATGATGATGGGGTTGAGGCTGTGGCGGCGAGTTTGGAGAGCCTGTCGCATCATGATGACCGTTGAATACAGATGCGATTTTGGCGTTGACGGAACGGGATATTGTGGCGAGTACGAGTGCTAAGATGACGCCATTGAAAGTTGGGGATCCGGTTGTGTTTTGTGCGGGTGAGTTTTTTAAAAGATACTAATACCTGTGGCCATTTTTATGCTAAAGTGTTGTTGTTTTTTCTCAATTTTCTCATTTAAGGATTCCATCACCCGTTCCTGGATTGTCGAATACGATCAAGATGGCGAGGTTTGGAGATTCAAACAAATCAGAGAAGCGGAGGTCCTTGTGGAAGGATAGTATTGGATGGGCAAAGCAGAGTGGATCTGCAGCTCACCTTGCTGGACATTCCACCAGCATGTAATGTAATAAGAATGTTTCTGTATTGTATTATGTTGTCGCGTGTCTTTGCAAAGCAATTCGAACAATAAAGTGGAGTTTTTGGGTACGTCATTGATGTCTGATCTTCGTGCTTTCTTAAACATCATTACTAGTTAAAAGATGCGTGATTTCCATTACGCTTTCATTCCTCCTTCTACGGGTTATCAGGACGTTTAAAACTTAGATGTAAGACACACGGAGCATAATCGATAAAAAAAATAAAGTTTCAGATCCATGACCGTTGTTGTTGCGTATCAACAAGGAGAACTGGGATTGAAATCAAAGTAATTGTAGCTATCGACATATATGGCCATTGGTTTTTTCGATGTTCTTCTGCGTCAATCTTGATCGTAATATCACGAAGCAGCATCCCTGATTCTGATTTTCCGACTTTGTTTTATTTTCAACACACTCTTCAAAATGATGAATATATTGTATGCTCATTGTAGTCAACCGGGCTATTTGCAGCGGCTGTGAGATGAAGATTAGCAACCAAGATATACATCCAATAAGTGACATAACCGTCTGTTTGGTGTGAAATCCAATGTTGAGAATGGCTTTGTGAGAAGTTCTAGAATCCTTGTAGGTGGCTTGGCTTACTTTACGAGCATAGTAAATCCTATTGTTTAAGACTAAATTATATGGTGAATCTTCATGATTTTCTTATTAAAAAGGGCTTCAAATGTCCCCCATCACATCGCGATTCTATCTTCTTTCAAGAAAACAAGGGCTGGGGGAACCAACGGTGCAAAGACTTCGTCCGTGATTATAGATTATAATGAGCAGCAATGATATCAACTTTGACCAGTGCTGGTTGATTGCAGTGTCTGGAGGCTTGCAGTGGAGCACACTTGTCGGTGTTTCTTAATCTTTTATTGTTTTACGTTTTCAAAGGTATGTGATCATTACACGTGAAATTCATTGAAAGCTTCATGTATGCTCACCGTCTTCCTCGCCCTTCTGATAGGCCGAGTTGCTGTGGAGAGTACTGGTGGGTAGATCGCATCTTGACACGTCAACTTACTACCACTGTATTCAAATTAACGTCAATGCCCTCATTTAGTTTGCACATGGACTCTCGGGATTCATTGGTATACTCGTTGAAACAAGCTACATTGCAGCACGAAGAGAATGCGTGCCACCCTCCCCCACTTCTGCATCGGCAGTGATCAATTCATCACCTCTACTCGCCTACCTCCTTCTCTTTAACGAGATCAATTGGATTGTTCACGAGGCGACGGTGAGTTCATAATCTCTTCATCTATCTCGGTTTTGTTTCATCGGCTTTCTCCACCTGATTCTGCATGGACAAAGGAGAGGTTCGAAGTAATCTACCTAGTTGGAATTTGCTCATCTTCTCTAGTCCCGGTGTTTCTATTTGTCAGATTAAAAACAACGTGCTAACTCCACTCATTTCTTCTCCACAGACCGTCTACTACTCATTTATCAAGACTTCCGTCATCTTCACTTCAAACATCCTCCGTCGCACCTTCACCATCATCATGGCCATCCTCTTGGTCATCTTTGCTGCTCTCAGGGTCAACATTGGCCGTCTCCGCTTCTCAAACAACGCTCTTGGCAACCCGGCCATCGCTTCCGCTCACTCTTACGCGTTCCTCGTGTGGGGGATTGCTGATCTGATCATCCTCTTCTTGCTCGTCTGGAACGTCTATGATCACGTGACAAAAAGGACTAGCAATAACACAGAGTCTAAAGGAATGATCATGACTCTTATGAATTCTTCCATTCCGCGTATTTCAATTATTTTCTTTAACATCTTGGCCAGTGAGTACTTTATTTATATCATAAACCTCATTCTCATTTTCGTATCTAACGTGTTTTTCGCCCTCAGTTGTCGTGGTCGGTCAACTCCCTTCCCCATTCTCAACAACCCTTGCCAACTTCAACTCCTTCCTCTGGCTGGTCAAAGGCTCCTTCCCCATGATCCTCCTCTTGGACATCCTCATGACAAAAACCATGCTCATAGCCTCCCGCGACACAGCGCATAAAAACTCCTCCAATAAGCAAACCGCCAACAGTATGTTGGGAAAAACGCCAGTTCGTTACCACGCAAAAAGCTTGACGAAGAAGGCGTGGCGGCGAGGCCTCATGTGCCGAGGGTGCACAACATTGGAGCAATAATAACCTTAGTTTCGCAATGGGCCCAGAATCGACTAGGGTTTAAAGTAGAAGGGCCGTACCGGTGCTTCAACTACTTTTCACAGTTGTTGGGGCACCGACTAACTACCCCGGCGAACTACCTCGGCGACGTTCTCAATCCCTATCATTTGTTGAAGAGGCACTATCTTAGCAACTCCTGCTACCGTTAACCTATGCGTCTAAAGAACAGGGCAACTATACCCTGTAAGCCCTGCACCCAACTTTCAATCCCCTTTACTAGTAATGTTTCGGTCTTTCATGTAAATTGTATTTTCTTGTCGTCGCTCACTTTCCGATGCACTTTATCCATTGGTGGAGGGTCTATTTAAAGTTGATCTTGAGAATGCTGCTTAGGCCTCTACAAGGCCACAGTACTTGCAGACGGATTACTGCAAATTAAAAATGGAGACATGATATCCTTTCCTTCGTTATTCTCAAACTCAATATTTTTTTTTTCTTATAAGTTCGTTTTTTCTTTAATCTCCTTTTGTCTTTACCGCTTACGGTTTTAAATTACCTGCTGGAATGCATGGACTGGGAAACCACGTGCATCCTCTTTCATGGCTTCCTACCAGTGGCCAATTGGGCCGTCGTCAACATCAACAGTCTGTACTCTGTGGTCCATTTGCATAGGATTGTGATCCGCTGGCTTCCTTCAGTTACCGTCAGCGAACTCCTCTTCCTCCCCATCAAGTCGAGTGACTATGCAAAGAACGAGTATCTGGCCAAGAAACGGGGTTGGAGTGATGTCGTTAGAGTAGAACTCTTGGGGGAAAACTTAGTACGGGTGCTCGTTAATGTGCTGGATGCGAAGTCCAGCATCAAAACGGCCCGATGCCTTATCCATGCTATTGTCCACAAAAGGATCAGTATCTGCAGGCCAGGCAACTGAACTCTCGGAGAAATAATCGTGTCCACATGCCATATAAAGATGTCACGTCGCTTTTGACTTTTTTTTTGAGTTATTATATGGTCATTAGCAACAAATTGGCGCTTTCGTAATCCAGTTCTTAATTTTTTAAAAAGTTCTCTACCTCTTTAAGTTAGTAGTTTCTTTAATATTATTTGATTCTTGTAAGTCAAATTCCTTTTTCTAATTCTTGTTTTCTCCTTTTACTTTTTTGAAGCTATCATTATTCTTTCCTACCTGAAGTGACCCTCCAACTTCTTTCGTATTCGACTTACTTTCTTGTGTATTTTTTTCTTTTTTTTCCCTTCTTTTTATCTTTGAGATTGGCGATATTTTTAACTTCTAACACCTGCTTTTCAAGAAAAACCCCAAATTCCTTCTGGATGGTTCAACAACACTGAAAGCTCTTATGCAACTTCATTCTTCCAACATATTCTTCTTCTGTTCACTTTGTATGTTGCGTAATAAAACCTCCATCAAAACTATCATATTAATTCCAAAAACCCCCACACAATCTCAGAATTAATTAAGCATCATCCGTCAACCCCTGATACCAAGCCGAAAAGGCAGCTCAGAGCTGCTCCACTCCTCGGCACCACTGATACAACAGAAGAAGTTGTCATATCCGTTGATGTGTTGGTCAGGGAGGCGGTGGAGGCGGTGGAGGTGGGGAAGGAAAAGGTCGACGCGGACGGTGCAGATGTGGAAGTTGAAGTGGTGAAAAAGGAAGCGGGGATCGAAGCTGCGAGGAGGGATTCTGTGGCAGGGGCCTGAAGTTTGCGAATAAAGAAGCTGAAGTTAGTTTTATTCCTACAATTTTGTTTTTCGAGAGAGATACGCAAAATCTGCGAAGATATATTCGCATCTATCATAATCTCTGCGGTTATAAAGATAATTTTAATCGCGGAATCCGCATGGAACCTGAACTTCCAAGGGTACATTGCCTCCATACTGTTTTTTTACCTCCTTTTGTAAATATAGAATCGATAATTTATTGCCTACAATTAATGCCTAACCATCACCCAACTCCTATATTCAAGCATCCCAACTCCGTAAATGTCCATTTAAACGACTACTAAAGACTACAACACAAAAGGTCGGAACCTCCAAATACTCACAATCCGTATTCTGGCTGCCATCATTGAAGGTTTACTCGCAAGCATAGATGCAGATCTTGAAAAAGTCGTTGGCGAGGAGATATTAATGCAAGTTGCATGGGACCGCATCGCTTGTCGAAGAGCGAATGAAGCAGCCATGATGTTAAACCGTTTTCAAGACAAAAATACGAGAAACGATAATCGTTAGAAATAAGAAATTGTTTGTTGACATGGTATACGAAAAGATCATGAGCTCTTCAGCTCCTACTTGAAAGCGCATAACCCCTACACGCACCCAGTCAAGCTCGAGGTGCGGACTCCAGGACACACGATACCCAAAGATTCTCTTTTTGCGCATCCCGATTTCCTCCACACCCCTCTTCTCAATCACGCCCTAAGACGACCTCCATTGTTGTCCGATGAGGAAAAAAACCTTCGCCAGAGAGAACAAGCGATCAATTATCTACGTTTTCGTTTCGAGAGCTATTCATTAGGTCCTTGAGTAAAGCTTGAGGAAGAGAGGGAAGGGATAGAGGGCCGGGAACGGCCTGAATTGTTTCTGCACTGACCACAGAACGCTTTATACGGACGGGGTGCAAGATTGATTGCGCGGCGAGAGGCGGTTCAGCAGGTGTTTTTGGTATTAAAAGGGATAAACAAAACAAATGTTGTCTCTTCCTGCTCCTGAGAGATCGAAAAAGAATCTGGTGCAGGCACCAGCTTCGCAATTACAAAATAGGGGGGGTCGCAGTGGATCGCCGTCACAAAAAAGGAACATGGCATGGTAAGAATCTCACGATGCCCACGAAAGTTTAAATAATATTGTTTAGGGTCGACAAGGAAGCTGCTATACTCCAATCCCAACATCCAAAGGAATGGAACGAAGCTTGGTGGGCTCTTTCGGATCCCCGAATGCTTTCTAAATCAGGGCACAGACCACCAGGAAGCTCTCGACCCGTGAGTAGAATCACCATTTCTCTATGCAATTTAACTCGTTTGAAAAGATTACCAAATGGGCAGTATACAGCATCATTACTCCTCCCAACCACAACCCTCTCTCTCCACGTCCCGAAACACCCGAAATCTTCACCCCTTCAACCCTTAAAGTTACTGGTGACCGCGATCATTACCGTAAAGGCCGTTTCACCCAATGCAGTGATACCGTCATCAAGGATCATAAAACAAGCATCACTACCATCTCAGCCGCCGCGTCAAAACTCCCAAGTAATCAAACTTACTTGAAGGCTTTACAGACCCTTCCGCAACCTGAACGGCGGAGATTTAGACAACATCATGTACATAGTCGGGAGAGGTTGGAAAAGTTGGCGGTGATGGGGTTGCAGGAGAGTGCGAAGAAGTTTCCGACAACGACAAGTCAGGAGTATGGGTGGTTTTGGGGTGGAAAGACGACCAGTGAGGTATTTGGGAATACGAGTGCGAATTTCACGAAGATGGCGTGGAAAAAGGTCACCAGTTCTCAAGAATAAAGTCTTTTGTTACATTTTGTTGTTTAATGTACATATGAGCACCTTTCCATTGCTATTGTGTTCTGGTGGACTCGGACGAGATCAAATAAATTTTGACGAAAAAATCCTCCGTCAAAGCACTTCCGAAAACTGCAAACCATACCATATTCGACAAAAGAGAAACGACGTCATGAGCACCAGCGAGAATTTTGCCATCTCCGTGGACTTGGAGGGAGCCGATGATATGGCTGTTGATGGTCGGAATACAGTTTTCAGTCTACTTTAACTATGGCATTGCATCCGGTTGGGACTAATTGATGGATGGTGGTGGAGGGGAACGACATGGAATACCGGACTAGCATGAAGAATTACTGACGAGGAAGTTTGATGGATTAGTATGGATATGATTTGGGTGGGATTGTGGGAATGGAATCGGACCTTCATGTTGCAACTTCGCCTGGTTGCATACAGGATGGATTGTCTGGCCGCTGGAGTTCTGGAATGGGATTGAATTCATTGATAAATGCATCGCAGCCAATATCAAGTGGAATGATTTTCCGTCGCATTTATTCATCGTCTGGATGGCTCACACTTTCCTTTTGTTTAACATAGTTGACGAGACTAGCAAACTGAAGTCCAACGCCTCAAAGCGAAAAGGCCGTGGGTTTGACGGTCGCGGAGGTAATTTGTTCAATCTCCATAACTTTCTCTAATGGGGACTTTTAGAGAACCACAGGGAGAACGTTCTTGCCAATGTCAATTTTGATGCATTGGAGGAGGACGGAACTGGCGCAGCACAGCGATGTGAGTTTGTTAGGCGAAGAATTATGTTTTAAAGTCTTTGAAGCTGTTGAGGGGTGGATTGTTCTCATCACCAACATTCACGAGGAAGTGACTGAAGAGGATGTGACAGAGAGGTTTGCCGAGTTTGGGGAAATCAAGAACTTGCATTTGAATCTTGATCGGCGTACGGGTTTCGTCAAGGTACCTATATTCTTATTTTCGCTGTCTTTTCTCACACGGCTCATAGGGATACGCTCTTGTTGAGTATGAGACTCATAAGGAGGCCAAGGCTGCCATTGATGCTTCTGCTGGAAGTAGTTTCTTTGGGATGAAAATTGGAGCAGACTTTGCGTTTATTCGTGGACTTAGTGGAGGTGGCCATGGTGGCAACAGGGGTGGAAGGGGTGGAAGGAGGTGAGATTTGTAGATACCTATCTGCCCATCAATTTTCTAGGTTCGCTAACATATATTTTTTTTACGCATTTGCAGAAGTGGCCGGTAGATTTTTCCTAGTGGGTGCTGAAGTGATGAGTTTCTTATTGTCATCCATGGCCTTATGGGATGATTTGAGCAAGTTTTCCCATGTACTTTGTTTGGAAATCTGAATGTATTTATATTGATGATCACCTTCCTACCATCGCTCCGGCCTACGCAAAGAAAGGAGGAGGACATTACTTTTGTGCCTTTCTCGCACATGTCTCCTTTATATTTGCTATTATCCTGAACTGTTTCTCACCTCCGAATCCTTGTTCTTAGTTCGCGTGTATCCGCAAACGATTTCTTTTTTTTCATCCACCCCGACTTCCGTTTTTGTTTAGTCTCCTCGTGTTATATTAATGAGAAAGCAAATGGTGTGACTCTTTTTTTTAAAGTCTTGTCTTTGCGTATTGAACATTACACGTTTAGGAACCAGCCTTTGACGTAAAATGGTTTTGTGCGGTAGGGTATAGGCCCTGGTATGAAAGAAAGCGGAGGGCAAAACAACTAAAGAAAGGCTTCTGAAGGAAAGGTAAATTGAAACAAAAATGTAACTGCAAGATAGATAAACGATTCGAATAGCCAGAGAGACGAAAGGAGAAAATAATAATAATTTGTAAGTCATTTATAGGATAGGATAAAAGAGAAAAGATTGCACGAAGAAGAACGGAAAAGACCAGCTCTAGTATCCCTATCATTACAATGAATTCCCCAATATCATCTTCATTCTTTAAATCTGCTCAACCACGCAAACCTCCCTTGACTCTTCGACCTCTCCCTCCCCCTAGGCTTACTCGCCTCCCTCACTCCCAAACTCCCCGCCCTCCTCCGTCCTCTTTGCTCCAACTCCTCTTCATCCTGAGACGCCCGTCCCTGCGACCGCATGAGAAACCGTGGAAATACATCACGATACATCATGGACACAACTTCGTCTGCAGCTATATCGAACAACATCGTTGGTGATTCATATGTGGCGTTTGATTTGGCTCGGTGAACCCATGTTCTAATGTCACGACGAACAGAGTCAGGGATGTTGACTTCGAGAGGTGCGCCGTCACGAATAAAGGTAGAGAAGAGGTGGAAGTAAGGTTTTAAATCGGAGATGGTGGGATTGTCGGGCGTGTTTCCAAGGAACCTGTCGAGAGCCCGAGATTCGGAGAGAGGCGTTTTGAGGTTTGTTTCGATAGAATGCAGATGTTCGAGGAATGCCAAGTTTTCAGAGCAATGTTGCTCGGAGGTGAAGAGTTTCAATGAACTGTAGAGGTCTTGATTGCGGATCGTTTGAATAAAAGTTTCCTTCCGGGATGGTACGGAGGGTTTTGGCGAAGTCGTTGAGGAGGTATCGTCTCTGGAGCGTTCTGGGAGTTTTTAGCAGAGTAAGGTCTGCGGACGGACATGACGCTTAGGGATTCTTTGCGGAGAGGGGGTCCCGCTCTTCTTCATAGCCGGTGTTAGGGGTAGCAGGGCTTTCCGGTTCGAGGATGAAGGCTGGATCAATGTTAATTTCGTTGGCATTGACGTATACGGTTTCCGGAATATTATGTTTGATGGGTGGAGGAGAGAACGTGTATCTATTAATGGGCTGAGTCAGTAAATAGTACTCTAAATGTAACCTCGAAAGTACGTACCGAGTCAAGCTACCCGATGGAGCTCCATCCTCAATTATAACTACTTCCTCTTCAAATATGGAATGCCTGACGGAATGTGTCGAAGTCAGCGGAAATGGTGGCTCAGAAGCAACTGGGGTCATCATGGCAACTTCTGCCCAAACGCCATCACCAACTTCTCCCATCGTTGGTCCAGAACGATCAGAAGCGATGGTGGCAGACGATGAATGCCTAGAATGCATGCTTTTTCGTCTTGTTTCTGAGCCTGATGAGGAGGTGATAGAAGACGTGGTGATAGACACATTTCCGGGTAGGTGGTGATGATGTGTTAATGGGGGAAAGACAAAGAGGGATGCGGTGGCGGGTGATTTCGGAGAATGAGGGACGGGAAATGTGAATCTTGATGACGTGGTGGTTGGAGACGGTGTGATGGGAGCCGTTGAAACACCGCCAACAGGCGTCAATGTGGATAGGGTGTGAAGCAAGGTGTCGAGAGATGCGATGGCATTTCCGGATGAACCAGCACGATGCCTTCCTTCATTGGTAAGCCTAACGGCTAATGGCTTCACTGCAGGCATGATGATCCCCGTTGATGTCTTTTGAGTGAGAGTTTGGCTAGATCGAAGGAAGGTGCAAGGTGTGAAGGGAGGCAGATGAAAAACAAATTCAACAAAAATAATGCTAAAATGGGCTGAAGTTCTTTTGCAAAAAATGAGTCCCTTGTGTGATTCTCCACGCGACAAAGCGCGACCTCCGTGTTTCAGGATGGAATACGACGACGTGCGACTCTGGCCAAACGGAACAAAAACAAAGGGGCAGCACACCAATGGGCAGAATACATTTTCAAAAAGAGATCCGATGAGCCCCTCCTCGGCGCATCCTTCAAGGGGATGGCCGTTCATAACTTCATTTGCGTTTCAGAGGGCTTTCTGAAGAAAGGTGTGATGTCATAAACTATGCAATTTCTTGGATTTAACAATGGTTTTTGGTTGTTCATCGCGTAATGGACAACACTAGTGCATCGATGTCCAGCTGGATTTATCCACAATATTTGCTATAAAGACGCAGTCACGGATTTTATTGTTTGAATCTCACACCTATTGGGTCGTTCTTGCTTAATCTTATTTAATCGTGAATAGAAAATGTGAGGGTCGGATAATGCCGTAAGATGCTCAGAATTTGAATACCTAATAATGAAAAAGTAGCAACATTTCATCTTTGTTTCTTCTAAAAAACATCAAGAAGAGGAAATAGGGGGTGAGCTTTTCTTCTTCATAGAATTGGTCAACGCCTCCACATTCGTCTTCGCACCCCAAAGCCCTCCAAAAACTTTTCGCTCGAACGCAAGTTGAGCATCCAAAAACCCTCCATCTTCCATATCGAATCGCGAAATGACCTTTTTCACGCCTCGAATAGCAACAGGGTAACCGCCCTCATTAGATGTAGTCCATGAATCCAGCATCGACAAAGCTTTTTCGGGTGCCCCTATCGGGGCCATTGCGACTTCATCCGCTAATCCAACTTTAAGACAATCTGCACCGGACATCGGTTTGGCGCTGGCGAGTAGGCGAAGTGCGTTGTTGCGGCCGACGAGGCTTGCTAATCGTGTTGCACCTGATGGAATATTCACGTACAAGTAAGAAAAATGTTGTTTAAAATTGAACCAGTCGGGTTGGCACCTTTATCAAGGTAACGAAGAACAAAGAACTTAACTCAAAATGCTCACCTTGCCATCCAGGAATGACACCCATCCTCACCTGTACAAATCGTACAGTCGCAGATTCATCAATAACTCGCAAATCGCATGCAGTCATGAGTTCGGCGCCACCACCAACGCGTATCCCTGAACAGCAGCAACAGAGATCAGTGGCAAACGTCTAAATCTAGAAAGGGTATCGTGCATCAACAATGACATCTCTTCGCCAGATTCTGGTGTCAGAAAAGATTCCGCCGCCACTCCGAGGTCTGCGGCGACAAAACATAGTTTAAAATATGTCAGAAACGTGAAAAAATAAACGATGCAGCATATCACTAATGAACAAAAACAAAGGGCCTACATACCAAATCCAGAGCAAAATGTATCTCCTTCGCCTCTAATGACAACACCTATCAAAGGAAAGCCATGATCATCCTCTCTCTCTCCCCGCTCCACAACACTCTCCAAAAGATCCACAGCATCTGCAAATTGCGACATCATCGACGGCGACAGCGCATTCTTTCGAACATGATTCCTAAGGGTAATGACTGCGACATTTTGATGGCCCTCCGTTGGGCTTTTAGCTGTGGAAGCTTTGTGGGTGGTAGGAGAGGGAACGTGGTGGACAGAGTGAGGAAGTGAGAGAGTGACAGAGCCTGAACCAAGTTTTGCGAATCGATTGCGGATGGATCTCGCGGCAACGGCTGTTGCTGTTGATGCAGACAGTTGGGGATTAGATGAGAGAATTTTTCCAACTCAGAATGAGTCCTAACCTCAAATCCACAACGGGGCGTTTCTCTCATGCTCTTCAAACGGTCGCTTTGATGATTCCTTCATATGATAATATTTCACCTGCAGAAGATGCCCATGACTCTTGAGTCGGAATTAACCATTCTAAAGTTTACCCTGCCACGGATCCTAAATGTACTCAGAAGCAATTCACAGAAGATGGAACAGACCTGTGGTAGAACGTTTTGTCATCACAATGTTGGTGATCTTCCTCACAGCCGCATGAAAATCCCTCACAACAATCACAACGCAACCCTACCTCAAAAGAGTAGGAGTGATTCCAACGCTTTCGAGTGAAAACGAGTCTCATTTCTGTTTACTGTTAAGGTGAATAAGCTGTTGCTGCTCCACCTGTGAACAATCGCTCAATCAGTCTGCTAAGGAAAGATAGAGCAGGGTGTTACTGCTTTATCATTATACTTTTCCCAGCTCGTTGTCGAAAAGTCTGAACAAGACTGTCGATTAATGGTCGTAAGAACGCTCTCGCATCCCTTTTTTAAGCCCTGTTTCAGAAGTTTGCGGAAGAGCTTACAACATCAACCGATACATCGGTCACTCTTATACATAATACTTATTCATCTGACTTTCTTGTTGATTCTTTTCACTATTTCAACCTTTGCTCAAAACTAACAAGGAAGCCTTTTTGACATCACGGAACGCAATACCAGTTTAGCTTTTGAGGAAACCCGCGTCTTCCCTCAAAAGCTAATAGTAGTCTCATCAGGCTTCTTGAGCCAGGCCCCTATCGATTTCGCTGTTGATAATCTACAGACCAGTGCATCATCTGTCGAAAATTGTTACAGCCCATCTCACCCATAGCCCGCATCTAGACGTCCCTGGCTCGAACCATTCAGCCCACTCAAAGCAGAATCGAAAAAGCTTTTGAAAACTCGACAATTTTTGACATGTCAAAAATGGACTCAACGACATCACCCACAACGCTCACTCCTCGGAAGGCAGATGGCCTAAAGCCTCAGGTGTCTACGGGTCAGTCCACCTCAACCTCAAGCCTCGTAGACGAAGGATATGGTGGTTCACTTCCAACTTTTAATTCTGGTGCTCAAAATGACAGTCGGGAGTCTCTTGGCAAGTCTGGTGTAAGTGCAGGGGCATCGATTGTGACAAGGGCTGTCGGTGCCCTCCGCAACCCCTTAAGAGAAATGACGTCGAAAGAATCGTTTGGACAGATTCAGATATCGCCGTCACTTTCGGCTTCCTCGCCTCTGAGACAGGAGATGTCGGTGATGGATCTTTCTGCAAAGGACTTGTCATTGCGATATGCTGCCACAGAAGACCGCGACGCAGATCGCATCATCTCAATTGATGTAGACGACGAAGAGGAAGGACCAAGACGAGTACCTGAAATTCAAGACCTGCGTATGAATCCTCTCCGCCGTGTTGCTTACCAAGAACAAGCACCAGTGTCACGCTCTGGATCTGGTGTCCCCAGTTCCTCGTCAAAGCCCTCTTCCAGTTCCGAGGCGTTGACAACAGCAGGCTTAAGACGCTGGAACCCCATGACAGATTTAACCTGCACAGACTCTGGTAACGACGAAGCTTCGTCGTCCTCTGTCTCTGCTGACCATGGAAGCTCCTCCATCACTTCATCAAGATCCTCAGGAGCCAATTCGCGAGGTGACTACGAAGGAGACGCAGACAGTGACGTTGGAACCCGTCATCTACACCAACAACGTTCCAATTCCTCTACCTTCTCCAATCCCTCCGCTCATTCCTCCACTAGCTCCTTTACTGCATCATTCAACTCCCACGCCTCCCAAGATTTCACAGACAGACGAAACCTTGCTGTTCATGATCTTCCTTCCTACGACCGTCCCTCTCCGCTCTCTAAATCCAACAGATCCTCAAAGGATGCGAAAGATCGTCGTCCTAAAACCGCACCAGACCTCTCTATTTCCTCCTCCTCATCCACGAGCGCCGCATCGGCTCTCGCTTCCTCTATGACCAAGATCAACGTTTCCTACTCGGGTGGTCTTCAACCTCTCATGGAGGAAGTGGAGGCAACTCTTACCACAACGTGCCCTCCGACCGTCCACCTCCAAAGCCACGCCATCCAAACCCCCAACAACCCACCACTCTATAATGAGCCCTCTCAGCTCCCTCCAAAAGTCCGCGGCAGCTCGTTGGTCAAAGCTCCCCATGCTTCTCCCCAATTCTCTCAAGAAGCTCGGTAGAAGGGATGACCGACCCACCCGCGTCAACCCCACAAACGTCAATCTCTCAAACCACCCCTCGCTATGCTACCAAGAAGGGCTTGCCGTCATCTCCTCCACAGAGCTTGGCCGCGCACCGGGTGATCTCTTTGGTCCACCTCCCACTGAAACTGCCCCGCAGAAACCCGTGAAAAGAAGTTTATCCGCTGGTCGTACTTTACAGAAAACCCCGGCAGTCCCAACTCAATCCACACCGCTTCTACGGAGGTTGATTGGAAAGGTCGAGAAGGGGAAGGAAAAGTACTCAGCGACGAATTCGTCATCTAGTACTGTGGGGGGTTCGGCTCATAACATTGTGCGGCCAGGGTCTCCTCCTCACGCGCCTGTTGTTATGGCGCCAACGTCCATTCCGACGTCCATAGGTACTTACAAGTCAAAGGCTAATCAAGTTGGACAAAGAGCGCTTCAGAGGCTAAATCTCTTCAACGGCTGTGGGTATTGTTGGGGAATCTGAGCTCACCCTTGCGGCTGCGAGCACCGGGACAGTGTGGGATGACGACAACAAATCCGCTCGTCATTCCTCCGCAAGCGCGACTGAATCGGATGCCGAGGCGGCAGCCATCGCGAAAGTCAAGTTTGAGACTAGATACAAGGTAATAATTAAACCTTTCCCGCAAAGAAAATTTCTGTAAACACCTTGTTTTCTGCTCGCAGGTTTTAAAGCAGCTCGGTTCAGGCGGTCACTCCACTGTCCGTCTCGCCACCCGTCTGAGTGACAGCAAACTTGTCGTTCTTAAATTTATCCGGAACTCGAGCGTCTGGCATTGGGCGACCAACCCTGAAACCACCCGCAAATATCCCGCTCGAGATCCATCTGATGCGGAAATTCTCTGCTGAGCATCATCCCAACATTATCACCTTCTATGAGCACTTTGAGTTGAACGGGAAATACATTATCGCGATGGAGTATTTAGGCGAGGATTGGGTGGATCTGTATGATTATATTGAACTTTTCGGACCGGTTAGGGAGGATGTGACTGTGGAAATTTTCGGACAGGTTGTCGAGACCATCATGTATTTGCATCGGAGGGGGTACCATCATAATGATATCAAAGGTATCCGTCGCTGATTTTTTCCCCCCTCGTGTTAACAAATGCGCGGCTTTTTTTTTATTATTTTGTAGACGAAAATATCCTCATCAACACGAAAACTCGTGTCATCAAGCTCATTGATTTCGGCTCTGCTACCTCCGTCGACCCTTACAAGACTTGTGATCTCTTTTACGGTACCAAGAAATTCGCCGCCCCAGAAGCGGTGCGAGGCGAACCTTATTACCCAGAATCTCAGGAAGTGTGGGCGCTGGGGACGCTGTTGTTTGTGTTGTTGTTCAAGTTGGATCCGTTCACGACGGATGATGAGATTTTGACAGTGGATATTGGGAAACGGATCGAGAGGTACAGGGAGGCTGCTGGGGGTGGAGTCGGGTTGGATATTTCGGAGGAGGCTGTGAAAAGTTTGAAGATGATGATGGAGAAGGATTGGGCTAGGAGGATTAAGCTGAGTGAGATTCGAGGGTTGCCTGTCTTTAAGAAGCACCCGGATTACTGAAGAAAGACGGATATTATCTGTCATTGAATGATAGATCTATTTTTTGTTGAGCACGCCTTTTGATGGATAAAGGAGGACGGGCGTTAATCTCGAAGTTACGTTCCTGGGACTCATTTGTTTTTCTTATTTGATATAATGTCACTTGTTCTATGTATCAAAACTCCTTATCTTCATCGCACCCCTCCCAACAAACCTTTTTTAACCCTTTAATTCTTCGCTCACTTTGCATATTCATAGCTTCTCAACCCAGGCTCGAAGGGTTTTCGTATTCTTCATGTTCCCTCTGAAAAGCACATCTTTGTTTTAGAAAGACCTACTTCATATTCGATGAAAACCTCTTCTACATCCATCGCCTGTACAAAAGCTCCCACCGCTGTTTTCCTCACACTCCCCTTTATTCGTTTAGATGTGGCGGATGTACTGATTTTTAACGATGACATAAACCAGTTAATTTTTTTAAGGAAAGGAAAGGGAAGAAAAGAAAAGAAAAGGAACTGTTGATGTATTTCGAGAAAATCGTAAACTGAGCCAAATCTGCTCCCAGCATTATTTAAAACTGTGACTACGAAAAAAGAAAAACACTTTAAACATGGATTATATCTCAAACAGCTCTCGGCACCATAACCTCACCGCCGGACAAAAGCCTTCCACTTCCCTATGCGACACCGCAACAACAGTACACCTTCGCTCAGGCCCACACAACTCCTCCACATCCGTTTTCTCCCGTCCTCGGATCCACATTCGACGTTGCCTCATCCAAGAAACCAAGGTGGGCCTTCGTATTAGCACACGAGCAAAAGCTAGCCCGCTGTTTCTCGCCTTGCGAAAGGGGTGGCAAGAGGCGGTGGGGTTATATTGGAAGCCGGGAGGAGGATGGTGTCAAGGTCTACAATGTTGAGAATGGAGCGGGCTTGAGTGAGAGTAAGAGAGGAGTGGAGGGGGTAGAGGATAGGCTAGTTGATCAGGACGTCGGCTTCGTAAGGGGTGAGATGAGATGTCCTCGAGAACATCATCAGTGTCAGCATCTTCAGAAGTATTATCATCATGGACTCCAATGATAACGCTTGAGGTTTCCACATTAGAATTGAGCCTTTGGGGAACGACACGAACTCCGCTTCCGCGCCCCACCTGGTGCAATGTAGGGAACTTGCGACAAGAACATGACATCTCGGTGTTTATCGAGGTTAGATCCAAACTTAATCTCACCATCAAGCACAATGGAGGAAGAGAAGAATGTCGACGAGGCTGACGATGAAGGGCGCCATAAACCAGAAATGACTTTAAGAAGGGCTGATTTACCGGCGCCGACGGACCCTCAATAAGAACGTGATGTTGTGGGAGAACGGAGAAGGAGAGATCTCGGACGAGGAAGGGAGCAGGTGAAGACGTTGAGGTTAAGGGACGAGTGAATGAGAGGTTTGTAAGAGTGAGCAAAGGAGTCATGGTTAAGATAGGTAGAGGGACAGATGGTTTGCCCTTATCAGAGGCCGCAAACGAGGTGAGACCCTTGATCAGAAAGTAGTGTGGGGTGGTGTGGACGGGCGTAAGCGCGTCTGTTTCTGTGTTATTAAATGTGTGATCCATAGAGGGCTCTGCCACTGTTTCCATCACTTCAAGGAGATGGCCAACACGGGCAGTGAATCCGGCAACATCCGAAAACCTATATTATGCAAAGATAAGTCTTAAATCTAAAGAAAAAGAACATATCGACGCAAACTTATTAACAAGCAAAAACACACCTGTCGGAAAGATCCGTGATCATGGTAAAGCGGTAAATGAGGTAGAGTGTGAGGAACAGATTCTTCGCAACAAGAGCGCTAACCTCTGCTGGCGGCAAGTCTTTAAACGTACCATCAAACACAGGCACGGCGATGATAAGATACGCCAGACAGGCTCCCAAGTAATTTACCAGTTCTGTGACACACTTGAGAAAGACCGTTTGGTCCAGCACACACCTCTGAAGTACCAAACACTTTGCCAGAAAAGAGTCCAATCTAGACCTCTCTGCACGATGCCCAGAAAGAAGCGCAACAGACTCTGCGTTAGTGCGAAGATGGACGTGTATGAACCGAAAATCTCCCTCAGCCCGTTCTCGTCGGTAAATGAGGGGAATGAGGGGAGACATGACTGCACGACAAGTCACGGCGGAGATGAGAAAGTACAGGTAGATGAGAGCGGGCCCCAGGGGACTTTTGGCGACAGCGTAGGTTTGGTAAGTGTAGTAGGCGATCAAGAAAGGATCCACGACAAGAGATTCAAGAATGCGACGAATCTGATCGCCAAGCTTGTCCACGTCCTGAGTGATAGTCTGATCGGGGTTGTCGGCTAAAGGGGCAGAGGGAGGGTCCTTTTCTAAGGGGAATGCACCGGCGGAATGCGTCAGAAAGGAGGACGATGCCGCGGGTACAGGTATCGGCGGTGTGTCGTATCCTGAAGCAAGCCTCGAGCTGGCAGAGGTGAGTCGAAATAGACCCCAGAACGTACGGAATGTCCGATTCTCTTTCTTCTTCTTCTTTTTGCCTAATGCTTTGTCGCTGTCGACTTGTTGGGGCAACCCCATTTCTGCGGCAGATGGGATGGGCGGAGGCGGTACCCTCATGACAGCAATCTCGTAGAGAACCTCTGGCGACCGGGTATAAGCAGCATGCAAAAGCAGAGTGAGTCTTTTCCTCAGACGAATGCCCATGATCCCGTGAATGAACTGAACAAGCCCCTTGAGAAGGGATACAGCAACGTACAGGAGAAAGCATCGAACCACGTTTTCGAGAAATCCTGGCAAGTCTCTATCACTCAGATTCGCATAGAACCCGGCCGTTGCAGTCCCAATGCCCCAGACCACGAGCTCAAAGGCGAGCGAAGCGACAATGAGAGCAATGTAGACGCTGATCAGGGAGTCTTTGGGTGAGCCTGTCGGAGTTGGAGGTGTGAGGGAGAAGAGAATTCCGATGATTCGCCAAAGCCGTCGAAAGAAGAGGAGATCCAAAGCAGGAGATGGAGAAGATTTTTGGAATCCATTAACCTCTGATGACGATGTTGGTATTGATGCTGATGATTCTCTTTGGTTGTTTCCCGAAGTCGAGTGAGCTGGCTTGTCAGAGATATGGTCATATCGACGCTCATCTAAAAGCGGTGCAGTCTCGTCACTCATTCTTGAAGTGGAACGTTGTTGATGTTGTGATGCGGATGACGATGATGATGACAATGACAATGATGATGATGATGATGATGATGATGATGATGATGATGATGAGGATGATGACGATGGTGAGTACTTTAACGGGGATGTTCCTCTGCCGTGCTGTTCATGTCCAGTCATCTGGAATCTAGCATTAAGGAGAATCTGAAGGGCATCCCCCGCCCTTTATACTATTTTTTTTGAAAATTTTATACATTTTTGACAAGAGTTTTTTGAATATTTTCATGAAAAGTCCAAGATATTTTCTCGATTCTTTTTAATATTCCAACAAATATTTCATGCTCATTATGAATTTATGACAGTGATCCCCAGAATGAATTGTCTCCCGTCGTCGCGTTCCCTGTTCCGTGTTCTGTCACCTCGCATTCAAAAAAATAAAAATCACTTATTCTTGAAAAACACCTCCATGGGCAAGCGGCGTACTCTCAAGCGACCAGAAAAGGGACAGTTGAAGGGGAAAGAAGACTTACTTCCTCCATCGGGGAAACCGGTAAAACGGAAGCGGAAGAATATTCTTTCTGAGGAGTTTGTGAATAGCGAAGATGAGCCAGCTTGCGGAAATTATGTGAAGGAGTTGGGGGCGCCAGGAGATGGTGAGAAGAAGAATATGAATGTTAAGAAAAAGAAGAAGAAGAGCGGACTGCTTTATGATGACGGAGAGGGACTTCTGGGGAGGAAATGTGAGAAGGCGGAAGTTCTGGAGTCCAAAGAAACGCACGTTACCAAGAAGCGACATGAGGTCGTGGAGAGTGTTGAAGGCGAGGGACGTCGACGTATGTCCACAATGAAGGGTGAAGACGCGACGCACAATGTGGTGGACATGACCAACAGAAAGAGGGACAATGACGCTGTAAAGAAGAAGCAGATCAAAAGCGCCGCTGTGGCTGAAGATGAGGTCATCGACGTGGATGATTTTTCGAGTTGGGGAGTGGCGTCGAAAGGCGAGAAAGGCGAGAAAGCGCAGAAGAGTACAACTCGAGCGGTTCCAAGCACGAATCTGACGAAACAAGAAAAGAGAAGACGACGACGGCAAGAGAAACGAAGAATCGCCGCCGAGAAAAAGGCCGATGCGATAGCTAAAGAGAGGCAGGAGAAACGAAGGATTCGGAAGGCGAAGTTTATGGATGGGATACTTAAACGAACCTTTTATCCCGAGCTGTATGTGGACGACGACGAGGAGGAGGAGGAGGAGGAGGAGGAGTTGGAGAAAGAGGTAGAGGATGAAGGTATGGGGTGTTCGACGGAAGGGGAGGATAGTATGGGTGAAGCTGGCGTGGTTGAGTCCTTGAAACAAGTAGAAATGGAGGAGAATGCTTGTTTGTCATTGATACCAGCGAAGAGGACGGAGATGATGAGGAAGAGACGAATGAGGAGCTTCAAGATGAAGATGAGGAGATGGACGGCGCGTCGTTGTTCTCACCTGACCAAGAACCCGTCGAAGAGGCTTTAAACGTTGATATCCCTGAAGGCGACATTATCCCCGTCTCCCTTTACATCGACGTCAGTGACGTAGAAAGCTCGTCCACCGACACTCCCGATCCACCAAAAGAAGATGCCAGACCCCAGGTGTCCCATCGCGTTTGCTCAAAAAAGCCAATGACAAAATTCACCAACGCCATGACGAGGTGGTACGCCGATACGAGGCGAAAACGCGGGATTCTTTATTGGGAAATTGGGGAGGTAAAAGGATTTAGCGCTGCGTATCCTGATCCTAGGTTGCGTGATGAATCGTTGAGGGAGGTTTATTGTAGGGTTGTTGATGCGATTTTGGAGTTGGAAGGTGGACCTGAGGTGTGTGCTTGGGGGGTGTGGAGGGGTTTTATGATGGAGACTTGACGGGGTATACGGATCAAGTTGCTGCAGATCATCGCGCGAATTCGATGACAACGCGGACGCAGCGCCAGATTGCACGGTAGGGCTTATCTCGAAGCCGAAATTCTCTCATCGTCGCTGTCAGGGAACTGGCTCTTGAGGAAGAGGGGGGAAGAGGATTTGGGCTCCATTCCTTACGTTTCCAAAAAAAGAAAGATGATGATGACCGACGCACAAAAGAAGGCTGCAATTAGTATCTTTGAGGGGAAGTGGGGATTTTGAAGAATGTAAGCGATCTGGAGCGTTAAATGGTTGATGCAGGTTTCTTTGTAATTCTGAAGGCTTCCATGCTGCTCGCGTTTTATGCGATTCGTAAAATTGAAATATATGTATTATTGTATTTGATTGTAAAGAAAAAGGTTGTGTAAAATTAATGTGGACTAATGGATGAATGAAATACAAGGAACAAAAGACATTATGGAAAGAAAAGAGGGCATAAAAATGCATCTTCCGGTTCGATCTCCGGTACTAAAGGTGGCATGTTCCAAGGCCATTCATTCGGCGTTGACAATGACTTCCCCATCTACAACTCTCGTCCGAGTTTTTCTTTCCGGCATCAACGATAACAAAGTGCTTTCAACAATCTCCCTCAGCGCCTACACTCTCGCCGATCCCACTTCCAACTTCATCATCACCCAGTCCCTCCCCACTCTTTTCCACTGACCCCTTTGCCGTCGCAACTTGCCCACCGACACCCCCGCCATACCCCGCTAACCACTTCCAAACCTGGTCAACTTGCACCGTACCCCCTTTGCCCAACTCCCCAACACCCCCGCCGCGCTAACTTCCTCCTTCCTCCAAACTCCAGGATGGAGCGGAGGTCTACTACGCGATGCTTTCGGAGCCTTCAGCGACGCCGATGACGCTACAGACACGGAGGACCAAGATGACGACGCAACAGGGGTTGCATCCGAGATGGGTTCAGTGGTTCCGTAGCCGGTATCATGAACTGATTCAATTGCGACGAGACCGGCGGTTCGACCGAGACTGAAACGGGCTTGACGGCGGATGCTGTGGCGAGAGAGGTGTCAGGGGGAGCTGCTGAGGATTTTTTGCGGGCGGTTGCAGGGAGCGGGAGATGGGGGTGGAGGACCACGGTTGAGGTAGAAGGTCTATCAATGGCCTCAGATGAAAGAGGTATGGGTAAAGAGGTTCGGGAACGAAATGGAAGGCTTCCATGTTGGCGATGGCAGAGGAGGAGCAGGGTGAGGGATGGAGGTGGAAGACGTTGACGCGGTGTAGGGGAAGAACGAGTCGATCGGTAGACTCCAAATCCGAGAGCTCGACGGCGTCACGGGAGATGTAGCTGTCACAGGAGGTCCGTCCTCTCCAACAGTTTCACCAGAAATAGGGTCTCGTTTTGGACTCCATGTCCAGGTGTTCCAGCCGGGCCATCCGGTGAACGACGATGCGGATGCGGTTCGAGGTCTTCCAGGAGTAATTTCCTCTTCATTTCCTTCCCCTTCCAGTTTCCGCTCTCTCGAAGTTCAGCAGGAGTTAATTCACCAAAACTTCGGCTTTTGTGAAGAGCCACAATACCGCCAAATTTCAGCTTTTTGGAGCCAACGGCTGAAAGAAGGGGTGGAGGAGTTGAGTCGGCCACCAGAGGTGGCTCCGAAGGTACTGATATGTTTACAGCAAGGCTTCCAGACGAGGTCGAACGGGTAGAAGCCTTGGGGGAGGAAAATGGGAACAGTGACGGAGTTGCGGGAGGCTTCAACCATGACGATGAGGAAGAATTAGATCTGCCTTGAGGGTTAGGCGCTGAAGCCACTGCATTAGTGTGAGCTCTCAAAGATTTCTCCTCTTCAGATGCTCTTTGACAGCCTTTCATAATAAGCGAGGGATAGGTCGTTGAGTGTAGATCTGAGGAGAGCGATATCAGCAAGAAGGCCTTGAACGAGAGCAACAATAGGGAACACAATAGATCCGGCGTCATCGGAAGACGCGTCTTCTGGTTTCGAGGAAGAGGCCGCAGAGTCGTTCGTTGTTGGCTGAGGGCGGGAGCGCGTTCGGGGGGAGGGAAACGGGCGGTAAGAGTTTGAATATCGAGGATATGGTTGGCTATGACGGATTGGGAGAGGCGAG